>CM073772.1:44390571-44592341 GCA_037158775.1 Hetaerina titia | reverse complement strand
AGGGATGCGGACAGCGCGGATGGGAGATGGAAAGAATGGCTGAGGAAGGTTTATTCAGGACGGCGTTCCCTGGGAGGAGGGAAAAAGGGGGGAGGTGGGACGGCCCACCATATGGCCCCGTCCTGAATTTCACTGCACTGCTTTCCTTCGCGCGCTCTCTCTCTCTCACCCTGCGAGGGAAATGAGATTGAAAAAAAATACTACGGAATTCTAGGACGGAAAACGTGGGGGAAAAAACGAGTCGGAATGAGAGGAAAAGGGACGGGATAAAGGGTACCCGGAAGCTGGACCAATCTGCGTACCGAGTGGATTAGTCTCCTTGTCGAATACACTTGTCCCCGAAGCATTATTTCCGCGCCTTAGAAGTGGCGAGAGAGGAATTTTTACGACGCAAGTCGTAAACTAATTTCGCGAGCGACAATCCTTCAGGTTGGGGGATTATGGAAATGGGTCTCTCCGAATCCTCACGAAATGACATATGTCTACCAGTATGGCATGGCTTAGGTCAGCACTTATGATTGTCTTTGGAGAGGTTCAATTCAGAAAATTGTGTTGTTTAGGTCGGATTCGTGTCATTTTATGGAAAGGAAAAAAAAATATTTCCGACAGAAATCCGTATCGTATCATTTTTTTCCATCTCGAGTTGACTGAAAGAAACGAGCATGCAACGAAAATTTCCCGTAAGGATCCTTATTCCAATTTTCTTTCTGCTAAATAAGTTATATAATAATATTCGGATGCTGTTAATACTGTTCGGTGATGATTTACCTATAAACGCTGGCTCATCTTACCATTTGAATGCTATGAAATTGTGTACATGTCTAAATTTGGAGGCGGCGTAGTCAGGAATTTATCTTGGAGGTTGCACTATTCACGAGTAATTTTTACACTACCTTATTAATTCATTATCATTCTATAAGATTTACCATAACAATTTCATCACCAGAAATCCGAAGTATTGAGGTGTATCCAAAGTTTGAGGGTGTCAAGGAATTTACCTATCTAGGAGTAAGACTTAACAATGAAAATAAGATATCCACGGAGATCAACCAAAGGGTAATGGAAGGTAACAGGGCATACTTTGCAAATGTAACAACTCTCAAATCAATGTTACTATCAAGGAACACAAAAATGAAGATCTATAAAACGCTTATTAGACCCGTGGTAATTTATGGAACTGAAACATGGACATTAACAAGTCAGGATGAGGAAGCACTCAGAAAATTCGAAAGAAAAATCTTAAGGAGGATCTATGGCCCAATTAGAGAAGGAGGGAGATGGAGAATTAGAATGAACATGGAGATAAATGAATAACTAGAAGGGAAGGACATAGTTAGATTTGCCAAGTCACTGAGGCTGGCGTGGTTGGGGCATGTAGAAAGGATGGAAAATGACAGAATGCCCAAACTGATACTTAATAGCAAGATGGAAGGAGTCAGAAGAAGAGGTGGACCAAGGAAGAGATGGCTACAGGATGTGGAGGATGACTCGAAGGCAATGGGAGTTACAAGATGGAAGGAAAAAGCAAGAACAAGAACTGAATGGAGGCATATCAGAGAGGAAGCCAAGGCCCACACCGGGCTGTAGAGCTGCAGATGATGATGATGATGAGGTGTATCCAAATACACTACCGATCTCGAGTCAAACTGCTGCTCACTTGGAATTTGGTGAAGTTTTAACCAGAAACAGGAATCTAGTGGAACGCATATTTATCTATACATCTCTACATCACTATTAAGCTAGTACAGAAAAAAATTACAGAACGTGATATATGCGGAGTGTCACCGGGAAGAGACACACTCGTGGTTCGGATTTTATTGAACGAGAATATGATTAGCAACACTTTCCAATAACGAATGCGTTATAAAGATAAACAAACCTTGCCAACACAAAACCAAGGAAATTCAGTATAGCCAAGCAGAACTATTAATATATCAGCATAAGCAGCAAGCAGCAGTCATTTAATCAGAGATATAGGGCGAGTCACGAACCCGGGACTATTGTGTGTCTTAATTAGAATGATCAAAGCTTTCTTGCAAGGAGTAAGCCATAGCCAATCGTGTGTATCCAGTAAGAATTCTTGAAACCATAGCTAGACACTTTCAGAACAGTAATTGGGTTGAACTGTTACAGGAATAAACGTTCGACTCTCCTGTCTGCCAGTGCCTATATACGAGTTTTAAGATCCGAAGGTCATACTGGAATGGGGTCTGGAGTAATCGAAGTAGGTCTTTGCCCATGATGGGTTACTATTGGGGCCCGGAAAATGGCCCCTGGCCGAGTAATAATGAATGACCTTGTTGAGGGCGTACTGGGGAGTGACAATTGACCCAGAGGGATAAACCGTCACCGACATAAGAGGTCCTCCGTAAAAGCTATTCAAGGCGAATGAAAATAATTACAGAAGAGTAATGTCAATACTTTTTTTAATTTCTATGTGTAAAACCTATTTTAATATTGACACATTGAAAAAAAATAAAGATTATATACAACGCACATGGAAGATACATTTAAGAATCGATTCAAGGCCATTGCTATCAATAAATAATCACAATGTTCAATACAACTCTTTCCCAATTATATCCATTTCGACAAACGATTCGGCAGGAGATACTTTTTGTTTCTGTATTTTTCCCTATGATATTTTTTCGTTTTCCTTTACACTTCCCTCCAGGATTGCATAAACCAGCTGTTCCATTATTTAAGAAGAGTATACATATCGTGACAAATTTATTTACAATGAAACCTCACCTACGCCATCTGCTATGGTCTCATCTTCGTATCTCACTAAAACAATTTACCTCAACCTCACTCAATGAATATATATTTTTTAAAAAGCAATAACTATTTTCTTTACGAAAGCTAAACCGGACAAAATTTCGAACGAAAATTTTCCTTTCCCCAATAAATTATACGATTAATATGAATTAATACTTCCGCAAGCAATATTTATGTAATTTTATGCTATATGGCAGTGTCGCTCACTCCTTACGGTCGGAATTATATGGAGCAAAGATCTTTAAGACCAGATTTTATAATGTTTCGCTAAACTGAAAGTTAGCTTTAACCTACGGTCAAGGCCAAAAGTTAGTCTTTTGACTTCTGTTTAAGTCACGTAAACGACTGTTATACAGCTTAATCACTGAGAGGCAATAATACTACTACGGATACAATATTCGCATTCACTAATGAGAGATCTTAGTCGTTCATTTACATCGGATCAATAAGTAATCTCCAATTTAAGTTAGTTTACGTTCTTATTAACTAACAATTGGAATTAATGGGAAATTATAAAATTGGGTCTAATAGAGCCAAAATATTTTTCTCAACAGAAAAGACATCTCATGCGTCATAAGTAGTTAGGGCAAATAATCCAATATAGTTTATCCATAGTTTTTATTTTTTTCAGCCTGTTTTTTTGTAAAATTATATTATGAGTGAAATTTCTTCATCGACACTTTTAGAATGCACAAAGCGATCACACCTCTGTTTAACATTTTGCATAAAAATTTTGAAATACAGATTCAAATTAATCCCAACTAAAGTAAAAATCGTTTGAAAAGAAACCGGAAAAAAAACTACCCCCTTAGTAATAATACTCATTTGCCGATTTATCGTAAAGAGTTCAATTTTTTCTACGAAATGACTATCGGGAAATTAGTTTCGTCAAAGATGTATAAATTTCAGTATAAAAATATAAATATATTTAATAATAGTCATGTTCATGTCAAATGATATTCACGTCCTCAAGATTACATCTACCGCAAAGCGCGTGTTCCCTCGCGGGCCCCAAACCCCCCCCCAGGCCACACTCATCCCTTACGGAACACAAAGCAAAAAAGGAATGGTGGACTCCCACTCACCCACAACGCGGCCGGACCGGCGGCGGAGGAACAAGAGGAAATGGAGCCGGCGAAATGTAAGGAATGGGAGAGAGAGGAGGAAGAAAGAAAAACTTTCTCCTACACCCCCCCCTCTCGTCCGGGACAAACACGCGCGCATTATGTGGTGGCACGATCGTAACGAGGCGGCCCTCGGGGGGAGGGGTGGGGAGGGCGGCGCAACATTCTTCAAAAGAGGGAGGCCGACACGGCACACAGGCGCCCTACCGAGGCGTGCTCCAAAAGTCGAAAGAAAAAAAAACGAAACGAAAATAAATTTGGATAATAATAAGAATAAAGCCGAAAAATTAATAAAACGGAGGAGGAGAAGAAAGAGGAAGAGGAAAACGTTTTACTCCGGAACTAAAGATAGCGCCGGGTTTCACCCCATCTTGCGTGCGCCATCCCCTAATAAAAAAAAACCCACCCTCCGTCCTGAGGGCCTTCCCGAGCGCCACCGCACGGGTCGAGTTCGGACGCGGCGAGCACGCGGCGAGTGGGCATGGGGAGGGGAGAGGGGGTGGTAGAGGCGAAAGGGAAAAAAAAAATGAGAGGAGGAACCTTTTAATCTTCTCCTTGGTGGAAGATAGCCCCGGAAAGAGCAGAGAGGGCTTTAAGGACCGCGTGGAGTGGGGGGAGATTGGGCGGGGGGGAGGGAGGGAGTGGAATGAGGGAAAAAGGGCTCGTGCATTTTTGGCTTCTCTCGCTCTAAAAATATAATGGCCGCCCTGAGTACGCGTGTCTGCGTGTCCGTGCCCTTGCGGTCGGGGGAGATTTCGAGTGAAGTGGCCGACGACGACGCAACAGCCCCGGAGGGCGGCCGACTTAAAAAAAATAGAATAACCTTCCCTCTCCCTCCCCCCCCGCTGCTCCCCCTTCGTGGTGCCATCGCATCCCTTTGGCACGTGACCAGACAAGGACCTCCATCCTAGATCCCCCACCCCCCGAAATTCCCCTCCCCCAGGAAAATATTCCCTCACCCAACCCTCCCACCCACTCCTACCAAACTCCCATTTCCATGGAGGGCGGCCGTCAGTTATGATACGGACTCGATGCGAGGAAGACACGCCGGGATAACATCAAATGAACTAGGGTTCATTTGAACGAGCAGGGGGGAGGGGAAATAACCTGATGAACAAGAAGTGCTATTTCACGCCGGCAACGCCTCATCTTGCGAAATCAACGAGAAAAATGTTGTTGGGACCTCATTGGAAACTCTCATTTCGGAATTCAACAGAATTGAGGAAAAGAGTCCACTTCGAGAGGAATCGTTATGAACGTACTGAAACTGTCAAATAATTATTATTGGAAATTCTGGGTTGGAAGCCGTATGGCACATTAAGAGTGCAATTAATGTTTAAATAAATCATATTAGTTTAAAACCGACGCAAAATAAAATAATATTTATCTCCCCATAACAGTGGTGGGCGAAAGCAGATTAAGTCGGTTACCCCCATTGCAAAAGCGCACAGCGAGGATTTCGAACCCGTGATTATTATCGATGATTGGTGACAAAATATGTCCGGGGATATTCAGAGAATAATTAGGAACACAAGAGTGATTATTTCACTCGTCTCATTAAACAAAACAATTTGAAAGTCCTTATTTTCTGTAAGTACGAGTCAAATAGGGAAATAAGAATAATTTATGTTGTCCATACGTAATATTCAACATCGAAGGATTGATAAAATAAAATCATGCTTAAATTCACTTTTTACCGTGATGAATGATATTTAAGCTTATATATATAAATATATATTTATATATGTATATATATACATATATAAATATATATATATATACAAATATATATACATATATATATATATATATATATATATATATATATATATATTCATTCAAACATAGAAATAGGTATAAGGAAAGGGGATAGGAAAACACATATTTGCAGACATGTAGAATTATGTGGCAAAAGTTTCACGTAATTAAGAATATATAAACTATATTCTTAGGATAAATATTTTTTATGAAATTGAGACTTTAATTACGCTTCATAAAGTTAATTTGATAGTACGGCAGTAAGTTTACGGAAATACAATAAAAATATTGACCAACTTATCATTTTAACATTCCCAACTAAATGCTATAAGGTAATATTAACTCTTTGTGGAATATTCTCCCTAATAATGCGGAGAACATTGCTCAATCCTGCCAAGTCACTCACATGGGAATAATACTATATATACATCTAATTACTACCCCACTAGCCTTCGCAAGGACATGCAGTAGGGGGTGTTAGGTCATACTACATCTAAGTTGATATATCGATAAACACAAGGTACACCGTGATCCACTTAAAGGGCACTTGGAAGGAGGTTACTGGACTTCATTTATGCAACATCTGTTACACGCTCTAGGCCTGTTAAATTGTTCGTAGCTACTCAGTTTACTACATTAAGAAAACAAATAAGGAATCCCATTAAAAAGGGCGGACTAAGATGCAACGCAGTTACCAACTATCAGGTAGCATTCCAATTGTGCAGGACGGACACTTCTCAAGTGAATTACATCTATAAATTTATTTACGTCTTTACACGAAATTTCACCACCTGATTCACAGGCGCGTGGCATGGGGCGATTGGACGTCAGTTTTTTTTTTTGAGTTGAGGGAGGATGTAATCTGCATGTTCCGAACTATTTTCGCCAGTTCCTACCCACTTGGTGTTTCCCCCTTGTGCTGTCGCGAACAGTACACGGGAAAAACGATTCTTGGTATATGCCTGTTTATGCTCAGCATTCGATCTATCTAGTATTTGGTGACATTTGCCAATCCTGTTTATGTAATTGGAGGGCTGATTAATATCTTCTATGTCAGATGATATATTACACGGTTAGCAATAACCCTTTACATCAAAATGTTTTTACAACCTATAAGTATTAGATACGATTGCTGACATAAAAGAAGAACGCACTGTATGAATTTATTAATGAGCAAAGCGATAAGAATATTTCATTGCTGTGAACTTCATATTTGCTCATGGAATTTAATGGAGAGGATCAACAGGAAATGTTGGAGAGCGTGTCCCAAATAACAGAGGTAGGGTCGTAAAAGGCAACAAAGAATGACACCTGACAGAGTAAAAAGTAAGTTTTCTCGTAAAAGGGGATTTTTTTTAGAACTAGCATAACAAGACATATTATGATGAAACGAAGTTGGAATGAACTATTGGATGTGAATATGTAAGGTCAATCCTATAGCCAATATTGAGTATTTAAGAAAAACTCTAGACCAATATTTCGGTCAACTAGGTGACCATCAACTGGAGTTTTTCCACTCCAGTTGATGGTCACCTAGTTGACCGATATATTGGTCTAGAGTTTTTCTTAAATATTCAATATTCTTTTGATAATGAGAAGACAACAGTAACGAGGTACTCCCCGTGTTCCATTCAATTTCCATCTTCTAATAGCTAAGATGGCAGCCTAAAATTGTTTAATAAACCGCATTCTCTCTGTCTCTCTTACGAAACCACGATACTACCAAAAATTAAAACACACAGCCGTAGAAAATGGATACGATGCTAATATGGTAGATAAACGGATCACCAACCGTAAGAAAAAAACTCGCAAAAAACTCACACCATGCTCAAACAGTCGAACAACACTCCCAAGAAAAAGTTCCATTCATTCAATCCATTCCGTTTGAACCCTGAACTTAGTTAAGGGCTCCTAAATATTTTCAAAAGTGTAGACAGAAAAGAAACACTTGACCTAGGGTAGTATTTCGTTACTGTTGTCTTTCCCGTTGTCACACGGTGATGGTCACCAAATTGACCGAAATATTGGTATAAAGTTTTCCTAAAATATTCAATATAGGCTTTAGAATTGACACCTTAAATAAGACATAATAAATATCCATGAATCTTTATAAGTTTTAACAATTAGACTTAAGTTGAAATTTGATTAATATTTCCACTATTTCATATGCACCGACACTTTAAACAGTTTTATAATTTTTTTATGATAACTTCATTTGAGTTTTTGTGAATGCCTTCAAGCAATCCTACATTAAATCCAATAAATAACACCCCATGAAAGAAAATCATTCCAGCAGATTTCCATCAGTGACTCTAAGCTGGATTATAGACATTGACCAGAGCACATACCGATGGTTGAAAATTATATTTAGAACACATTAATTTCATTTTCATCGACAGGCTTGTCGGGATATTGGAAATTTATCACTTTGGCTTTTTAGGTGGAATCAAATATCTTACAGTATTTTATTAGCTTTGAAAAATAGTAATAGATATTAAAATATATTGCGTTAGCACGTGGCGTATGTGCTTATTAATTCGATTTGATTTTTCGACAATAATCGCAATGGTATATCACTCACTATTTTATCATCCTTTCCAGCAAGCAAAAAAGCAACCCGTTAGCATTTGGAGGGACTCCGGAATTCAGCGGAAACTGTCAGCTACTGCCAAGGTATTTGCGCATGGATCGTGTAATCATAATGTGACAGGTTGGAGTTGAATGATAACGACTCGTGATTTATAATACTTCGCAAAAATGGAGTTATGGAATGGATTTATAAAATTCGCAAAAACAAATAATGTCGGGACTTAAAGAAATGAAAACAAATATGAATCATTTGAGTATGATTTGTATTCATTCAGTCCACGCTAGATACAACTTACATGACCGCAGATGCAAAATATCGATAGTAAGGAGTTGATAGGAAATTCAATTAAACCAGAAAGAACTTTACGTGGAAAAAAGTTGACTCACTAACCAATTAAATTTACGAACAAACGATGTGCACATTACATTAAAATACAAATCGGGGATTTATAAAAGATTATACGTCCACGACGACACAGTAAAACAATTGCTTATCTTGAAATCCGTTTCATATTTCGCAAGTTCAACATTAATAGCACGTTAAAACTTTCCGAAAAAAACATGACAAATCTATCAATGTAATCTAATCTGAACTATTTACAATCATAAATTGGAATAAAAACTATTCCTAAGCTTTATTTAGGGCGGTGTTCGATTGATTGATGGCAGAGAATTCCTAAATTGCGATAACCTTGCGAAAACTACGTCATCACAATATTTTGTTGCCGCGAGTTCCTAAAGAAATTAATGGAAGCGTGAGATATGCTGAAATACTAGGGAAAGGTAATGATTGATTCCATTTAGAAAAATGTCTCAAATGCTAAGTACATTAAAGACAAATAAATGTATATATATATATATATATATATATATATATATATATATATATATATATATATATAGTCACTTTCTTGGAAAACCCACGAACGTGTATAATAATGTAAATTCACTAATAGTCATAACAAACACAGAAACCAAAACACACAAAAGAGAGACTCACTGGTTCTCGAATTTTTGGTGGTCCAACCACCTTTCTCAAGAGGAATTAGGAACAGAACTGAGGCAGAGGAGGGCCCGAAAGCAGTCTCTCTTTTGTGTGTGTTGAGCTCCGTCTTCTTCGGAAGATAAGATATGACTCTGACATATATATATATATATATGTATGTATATATATATATTCCATCTGGAGAGCGTGTGGTGCAATCCGCCCGACAAAGGAAACCAAACAGTTTTTCTTTTGGTGAACGCTTGTGTCCAACAATTTCGAGATTCCTGCCATTTCGCATGAGGCACTTTGAGTTCGGCACTTTGAATTCAGTTGATAAGTGACCATTGGGATTACATGTTTAAAGTTGGCAAACATTCATCATTGAACTAATTTAATATAACTTTCCCTTTCCTTTTCCTTATACGGTATTTGGTAAGGCAAGCGATACGAATTTTAATTAATTTAAGAGAGCGAAAAAAGGCTACCGACTCCATTCCTAACTCCGCTAATAAACTCACTCTTTCCTCTTGGTTTAATGATAACGACTCTGATGGTGACATTTACAAGTTGAATATAAGGTACGCTAGCCTTATCCTAGAATACTCGTCCATAGTATGGGTTTCATATGAGAAGGGACATTTTAAAAGGATAGAAAAAGCTCAAAGAATGGCAGCAAGATATGTACTCGGATGGCATAAAAGAGAAGAGAGTATTACGGAAATGTTGGATAAACTGAAATGGGAGAGTTTGAAAAATGGAAGAAAAAGAAGTAGGTTAGGCACGGTTTATAGAATTGTTAAAAATGACGAAGCGTGGGAAGATTTATGAAAAGGGATAGAAAAACCAAACTTCAAGGGAAAAAACGACCGCACTTTTCAAATAAAATTGAGAACACAAAAAAATAAATAAGAAAAAAACTTTTTGAAACAGAACTCTTGTTGAATGGAACCAGCTGCCTGGAAGTTTGAGCCTTTTCCATCCAATTTTATGAGTTTTAGGAATGAGTTTAAAGTAGTCATTGGGTGATAAACGTCATTGAACAGTGATTATAATACTATAGTACTTTTTCAAAATATTATTCTGTACGTGATGTGGACGGCGTAAGAGGTTGTATTGCAAAAGTGAATGATGGGTTAACGCTGCGTGATTTTGAACGGTATATGAAGTCGAAGAGTGCGTGATTATGGACGGAGTGTGGCGATGGACGGTGAGTGGAAATTACGGTGTTAATCTAGCCCATGCATGGCGGTAAAGGTGCGGTTGGTAATGTTTAAGTGTGTAACTGTTCGTATAAGAGCATTTTGCCCCATATCTGTTCTTCTTGTGTATGCATGTCTGTGTGTGCATTGTAAGAGTGACCGTTGGCCAGAGTTGATCATTGCCACCAGAGCAATTGCCTGACTGCAACGAGATTTATATGATAATACAAATATGTTGCGCAGAGCGGGCGCCACATCGACCTCGGTAGTTTTCGGAGCAGTTATTAATCCAAATCCCAAGGCAATTGGCCCATCGATAAACCGAGTCCGTCGAAATTCTTTTTAGAATGATTTCGAATCCCCAACGGGAGCGATCAACGCCTGATGAAGTAATCTGTTTAAAAATGAACTGAAAAAAGATAACAAAACTGTAGCGGCACACAACTTTCGAGGGGGGGCCGCGAGCGAGGCAGTGACCGCCAAGAAGGAAAAAAAAGGAAAGAGGAGATGGAAAGGAAATGAGCGGAAAGTCAAATGGCCACGTGCGGTCCTTTAGTACCCGACTCCCTCGGCGAGGCGGCGTGGACCGAAAGACAAAGAAAGAAACGCTCCGTCTCCATTTAATGCGCTCTCCTTGGGATATGAGGCTTCTTTCCGCGAAGAGGAAGTTGGCAAAAGGGCGGAAGAGCGGAGGGCAGTTAAAAAAGCAGGCGACCGCACCCTCACTCTCTACCCTCCCACCCCTCCCCCCACTCCCACCCTGCCTCTCTGCCTGGACCGGACATGCATGCGCGTAACCCCCTCTCTCCCACCCCGTCAGGAGTCGATGCTGGCTGGAGTGTTTGACGCGGGAAAGGGAGATTAGGGATGGAGGCGATGGTGGGGGAGGGGGAGGGTTCCCGAACCACCCGCCAGCTCCTTCAAAGGCGGAGATAAAGGGTTAGGGGAGAAGGAGAGAGGGTGCACAGGCGCCAGATGCCCAATGCGGTTACGACCGAGCACGCGTCTGCAGATAGGAGGCGACTTTGAAGAAGGCGATGTTGGAAGAGGGGATGGCGACATAAGGTCTTGGTGGGGGTGGGAGAAAGAGGGCGGATAAGGGGTGAGGGGGCACATGGAAAGGACTAGGGAGTGCACTTGTTCGCATCGTCATCGTGGCTTGCTGAACTACAGACATAAATGTACCCTGAAATGAAAATATTTTTGAAATACGTAAGATGAAGAAGGAATATAAATATTATGGCGTAATTTTGTTCTGTTCGACAAAGGAAAAAAATGTGTTTAATTGTTTATTTGTGTAAAAGGTATCTACGAACATACAATCCCGCAGAACGTGAGTATGGGTGACGCGGCGGTGCTTCATCGGAAATAAAGAAAATTATACTTTCCGATCATGATATTTAGTCAATTTGATGTTTTTTCAATATCAACGGGTTGGAAT
Organism: Hetaerina titia; assembly: GCA_037158775.1. Lineage (NCBI taxonomy): Eukaryota > Metazoa > Arthropoda > Insecta > Odonata > Calopterygidae > Hetaerina > Hetaerina titia. The sequence continues at coordinate 44,580,464 of CM073772.1, read as the reverse complement.
GCTTGATGCGCTTATTTTTCTCCATTGCAGTTATCATGAATTGTGCGCGGGACCTAATATTCGTTCCATCGACTTTCCCGAGTCTTATCTTCCCATTAACCAAATTATTTTGGACCGTGAATGTACAGGGCGCGTTCCAAAGGTAATGCAATTATTTTTTAAAAGTGATTTATTGAACAGATTTGCACAAACACTTAAAATTCTTCAAAGTACTGTCCTTGGGTCTCTACACATTTTTTCCAGCGACTCTGCCATGACCGGTACGCGCCCTGGAAGGTGTCTTCGGGGACCTCTCGCAAGGTCTTCGTCACGGCTGATTGGGTCACATTTATGGACGAAAATCGGGCTCCTTTCAGAGCTACCTTAATTCGAGAGGGAACAAAAAGAAGTCTACTGGGGTGACGGCAGGAGTATAGGGGGGATGGAGAAGCATCACCAGTATTGACGTTGTCCAAATAATCAGGTTCATTTTCAATGCGTTGCAAAAGTTCACTTGAAATTTCTGTTGTCTTTCGTGACACGGTCGGCGTGCAGAAGTTTACAATAATAGACGTCCTGCCGCTCACACAGCTTGGAGAGCACTGAGACCGGTCACCCCCACCTACTCCAAGACGTTTGATCCCTCTCCATTCATTGGGAGCGGCGCGGGAAATTTAATTGCATTACTTTTGGAACGCACTCTGTATTTGGGATTAAATTATCCGTTCTGTTTCAAAAGATTTGTCTTCTCCAAAAGACCAATTCTTGCATGCAACCTTCTTGGCCCCAGAGGTTTATATCCTAGACTTTCATATATTCTTATGACGCTAATTTTAATTCAAAATTATGTTTAAAGAATAACGTAGTTTTCCTGTTTTGTTAAAAGCAGAAATGCAATCTTACCCACTATTTCCCGAATATCCAATAGAAGGCCTAACCAGTGCAAATTTCAGCTGTTCATAACCTACAAATTCCATTTCTTCCCGCTACTACTAGTTTTATGGCGTCAAATTTCTTTAATCAATGAGTATAACAAGGACAGTAAAAGTATTACTACCTATGACGAAAAAGATAAAAATTGCTGAAGTATTAGAAAGTAGTTTTAGAATAAAAGAATATAAAATAGAGTCTGTGAAAAAATAAGGGCACCAATTATTCTTAATATATCATAAAACATCCTTGCTTTTAGGTATTTCAAACAAAATAATAAAGTCTGGAGATAATAGATTGAAAATTAGGGTAATTTCCATAACGATTACTGTAATTCTGAAAAATGTATAGATTACCAAGATGTACCACCAAAAATACGAATTTGAAATAATTATGTTTGATTCGGAATAAATATTATTTCCATGATTGATTCCCGTCTTTATTAGTCCCATAACTTGAAATTAGTTAGGTTTTGAACGGTCCTTTTGCCCGTTATTTTCTACGTGTTACCAGAACTCCATTAATTTCACCTCCGGTTTTCCTTCTTCATTTATTCGTTATTTAATAGCTTCTATGGATTTTATATAAATCAGTTTGGGACAGGGATGGTTGTAAGTGGCTGTCCTACTGGTTCCAAACCAGAGGTCCAGGGTTCGAACCCAGGCGGTGACATATATTTTTTAGCGGTATCCCGATTCCTGCTTGAGGTTCTTTGTGGAGGGCACTTGGAGTGAGTACGCCGTCCGTCGGATGGGACTTTAAACTGCGGACCCCTTGGCGCCTTTCGTTAAGAGTAGGCTAATGCCGACTCCGGGTTTCTCTCCACCCTTCATCCTTTCTTATCCATTCCCTATGGCGCAAATTATCTCAGCTGTCGGTCTCCTTCCAAAAAAACTACTAATATAAATCTGTTATACTCTGCTCTTGGTGAAATTACTCGAAAATCGCGTCAAAAAACACTCAAGAAAGTGACCAGTTGATATCTCCGATTTTATGCTAATTTTTACCATTCGTTCCGCTTTGCAGGCAGGGAGATAAATTTAGAGCAATTGCATCAATTACTTCAAGTAATTATTAATAATCATTTAGTTTTAACTGTACCTCTGACGGCAAGGGTTATATCCTAACGAAGAGAGTCGTACAGAGATAAAGATAAATACCTACAGGTGTCCGTGGCAGATGCGGGATAAGGGAAAAGTTTATCTTGGAGGTATGCCGGCGGGCGGCATACATTGGACGAACCGGTTCGGGCTACTTCCCTCGGGGGGGGGGGGAATATTTCCGTCAGCACCCTTCGAATAAGAAAATCATCGTGACGAAAACAGCGGAAGTCAAAATCGACGGCGAGAGGCAAAAACGGAACGCTGGGAGACAAAAACGAACGACCGAGAGGGATGGCAAAGTGGGAGGGCAAAGGAGGAGAAGTGATACTCAGGGAATTCCACCAATTACACAACTCGCGGCACTCAAGAACGAACGAACTTCGGATCCAGAAAAAAATGAATGAAGTAAAAACCAGTCCATTTTTTTTCCTTCGGGCGAGGGTTGACTCTTAAAAACCCTCGGGCGGGCGAGGGTCCCAAAAGCTGCACGCTTCGTCTGCATACAATTCATTTCACTCGCTCTCAGTGCCCCCCCGAAGACTGGGAGGTCTTTAAGGAAACTTGTGATTAAAACGGAATAATGAAGGAAGCCCGCTTACCCCTTCTCACTCACCTTCCCCTGTCCCCAGCCGTCCCACAGGGCCGGATGTAATAGGGGATCCATTAAAGTTCTCCCACCGTTCGGACTGGGAACTGCCTGTTTTCACTCTGATAAGAAAACAGCCAACACACACACGGGCACTGAAAGGCCAAAGTGATTTATTTATAGTTTTCCTGGTTTATTTGGCAGGTGATTGCGTCGTAGACCACCAAGGATCAAGCCAAACTCTTGGAGTGCTGAAACATTTTCCCTGCTAATAATAGCTCCCATTGAGCGAGAGAGAGAGAGAGAGGGAGAGAGAGGGAGACACGGCGGCTTTCTTTCGGCGGTAAATCTTAGGCTTGTCACTTTCTTCAACGCTTGTTTGGATGCTTTGGAGAAAGAAGCACCGAGTCGAGGGCATGAGAGATATATTAGCACCCGTAATTTTAAAATTAAGTCAACTCTTTCCTAAAGTTGAAGCCCTTCGTTCATCATCTCGTATAAAACTAATTACTGGTAACAGCTTGAACGGAAATTCTTTTGATCGAATTCAAACTGTCTGTTTTTGGCAATCGTGCTTTTTTGTTCCTCATTTTCCTCTCTTAATCAAGCCGTAATGTTTTTATTTTTCTGTGGCAGGTGCGAAAAAGGGATATGGGCGCAGTGTTGACATATAATTTAAATTTTTCACAAAAAATACTTAAGTATATATATATGTGTGTATATATCTTTGATGTTGACGCTCTCCGACGACGCACAAACACACGGATACAAAATGTTCTACACACAGAAACATAAAAAAAGGACACTCACAGTTTGTATTGACGTTTCGACGGCTCGACGGTCGTCATCAGATTCTGATGACGACGGTCACACTGTGAGTGTCTTTTTTTATGTTTCTGTGTGTGGAATATTTTGTATCCGTGTGTTTGTGTGTTTGTGTGTGTGTGTGTATATATATATATATATATACATGTGTGTGTGTGTATATATATATAAATATTATTTCACACATAGAAATAGGTTTAAGGAAAGGGGATAGGAAAACGCATAAAAGACGAACACAGGAAAGGTGGGGAAGGCGGATTTGAGGAGATCACAAATGTATTTTTACATTTGTGATCTGCTCAAATCCGCCTTATGTATTTTTACATTTGTGATCTGCTCAAATCCGCCTTCTTCACCTTTCCTGTGTTCGTCTTTTATGTGTTTTCCTATCCCCTTTCCTTATATCAATTTCTATGTGTGAAATAATATTTGTTCGCCGTATGGCGGGATTTCGTGTTTGAATGTACATATATATATATATATATATATATATATATATATATATATATCCTGTATATTAATATATATATATATCCTGTATGCATATATATAGTATGTATATATATATATATACTTAGGGATTCGGAGCGAAGTGAGGGAAGGTGGAAAATGAAGATGATGGAGGTGGCACTGGGACAAGACTAAGTGGAATATATAGCAGTGGGAATGGAAATAAGCAAGAGAGTCATTATTCAGATCCCGTGTTTTTTTAACAGTAATATTTACAACCGCTAGAGTACCTAGACCTAAGCATATTTCCACAACACTGAGGGATATGTGCGAAAAACAACACCAGGGACTGCGGGCAATGAGATTGCAACGACTACTCAGGGAAGTTATTGAAAAAAAATGAACGGAGTCGTTCTTTGCATTTCCTTTTGAAATTTCAGCCAAGTTGTCCGATATCGTACTCTAATTTTCATCCCATGTCTTTATGGAAATGACTAAACGTTTTTGAAGTCGTGGCTTTATGGACGAAGGTGAATAGGCGGACAGATTGTGATCTCGGTGCACCATGAAGAATGTTGGCGAACTGTCGGGAGGAGGGAAGAAAAAAGTATTTAAAGGGGTTTAGTGGGTTCGAAAAAGGAAGGAGTAATGAAGGACGCCATGCGACAATAAGGGGATCCATTGATGTCCCTCCCGGGAGAAGTCGGGAGAGAAGGAAAATAGCCCTATTTCCCGTTTGAAGAGGACTCCATCTGAAATCATTCCCAGTTGTATAGTTTGGAATGCGAAGGAAAAATATAATTAGTTTCCCTCGGTTGAACCTTCCGGCTCTATCTGAATCATAATTGCCCGCTCTTGCTTTATGGTACACTTAAATTTTACTTGGGCGGACTCATGGTATGCATGCATATCACCAGAGACGTTCCTTTTTCTTGCTAATGCTCCCCAAAGAAACTCGTGCATTAAAGCAATTGGCTCATGAAGTTGTGGGTGGACATGCATACAATCAAAGCACAGCGGTCGAGTTTGAGATTTGGTTTGATTGGAGAGGGTAAAGAACGCCAAATAATAAACCAACCACGTGTAAAAAGAACACATAATACATGGGCGTTTCTTTCCCTCTGTCGCCTGTGGTTTCCCTGGAGCAAAACTCGAAAACCACATGACTTGACTGCTAGTTTAGGGTGCAAACAGGGGTCACAAGGAATCGAACCGGGGTACTTAGGTCAGTAGCCGAGAGTAGCCGAGCTCAACCCAATGGACTACCATGTCCCAGATAGTTGGAAAATTCCGTTAAAGACATAGTCGTTTAAGATATAAATACGAGTATACATTTATTTTCAGAGTGATTTGTGACGAGCATACTACGTAATCATGGCTGTAAGATATTAAAATATTGCATTTGGCATGCCATTTATATTTGTAAGACTGCAGAGTGCATTGAGGTATGCAGGCTGACAAATTTTTCCCATCTCACTCCTAGAAGGAAGAAAATAATGCTATCATTGAAACTTTAAATTTCGTTTACGTTCATATACGATTTTTGCACAAAATAAACTTCTCATTACACAGTCAATTATAGCCCTGTTCAGTGCATTTTTATGACATAATCCCAGTTTTCGTAATTTATGAAGGATAATCGGTACCGGTCACCGGTACTGTTCAACGTATATGTAGAGGAAATGATTAAAGAGGCATGGGAAGAACTGGAGGTAGGAATGAAAGTCGGAGGGGAAATCGTAAAATCGGTTAGGTTTACTGATGACCAAGCATTAGTTGCTCAGTCAGCCAAGGGGTTGCAAGCATTGTTGAGTGAATTGCAGGTTCAGTGCGATAGATATGGGATGAAAATCAATATTAATAAAACAAATGTTATGCGATTTTCCAGAATGAAAAGGGCTAAGCTAAATATTAAAATAGGCGGGGAAAAAATAGAGCAGGTAGAACAGTTTACATATCTCGGAAGTGTTTTGGACCAATACGGTCAAAGTGGTAGGGACGTAAGGAGAAGAATTGCACTAGGCAAGGAGGCTTTCTTAAGGAGGAGGGAGTTGATGACGGGGACGTTGAGCGTAGGGATGTTAAGACAAGACTCGTAAAAACTCTGATATGGAGCGTAGCTATGTACAGTGCGGAAACGTGGTCACTGAAGCAGGAGGATAGACGTAGATTGAAGGCTTTTGACATGTGGGTGTGGAGAAGAATGGAGAAGGTGAAATGAACCGAAAGGAAAACAAATGAGGAAGTACTAGAAATGGTGGGGGAGGAGAGGGGTTTGTTGAGCGAAATCCCTTGGAGGCAGGAAAAATGGATGAAAGGCGTATTGAGCGGTAGTGGAATGTTGAGGAGGGTAATAGAGGGGAGAATGTTGGGCAAGGGAGGTAAGGGTCGGAACAGGATAGGGATGTTGGACGGGATGAAGGGAGGAAAGAAGTACACCGAGATGAAGAGGGACCTGATATAGATTAGTTTGCTAGGTGGGGAGTCACAAAATGTTTATTTGGTAGTTGTGTCCATCCAAAAACCTACCTTAACCGGTAGATTACCTAATAATAATTACGGGAAAATTGTGAATCATCCGGAGAGCGGTCACCTGCGATGTCTCGAATGAGACCGAAGAGGTTGCCTTAACATTTGTCCCCTCTAAGGAAAGTTAATGGAACTAGAAATCTGACTACAGTATTATTTTAATTGAGTTAACTATTTCCATGACAGTAGAGTTGACGAGATCTGAGCGTTTTGCACTGAAATGGCACTAGAAAGCAATTAGTGCTGGAGGTAACATGGTCTTTCTTTTGAAAGGTCCCACTAAATGTAGCGCTTTCGGTGGGAGGAATAGAAGATAAGCCATTAAGATATATCTATCTAAGATATATGTATCTAAGATACCTACGATTTGACCAAATGTCCCCTCATTTGCCATCAGAAAATAATATTTGAGGATTGCAACAATATTAGGGAGTAAAAAATCATTCGGCTTGATCGGGATTCGAACCCGGATCCCTCGATATCCGGCCGAGTGCTTTAGCCAGTTAAGCTATTTTTTTTCCTCTGTTGATTTTCACATTTTATCCACTTAAGATTCCATTCATTGTAATTACGTTTGAGATTGTTAAAATAGAACAATATCGCAAGAGTGAATAATAATGCATTATGAATAAGCAATAACAATACCGCAAAACAACTTTTGAGATATAGTTCTTGTTTAAAATAAAAAAGTGGTCCATAAAGGGGACCAGCGCACAGTCCTTGATAAAAGTGTGCTAAATGGGGACTGGTCTCTACGCGGCGCCATCTTAAACTCTGAATTTTGTGGGGCTTTTAAAGGAACAAGATGTTGTGATGAAATACCATGCATACAATGTCACAGGCATTCGTAGTCGTGCGCGACGCGCCACAGTCCACGAGGTTAAAGCCAATTTGAAATACTTAGACTGTTTACACCTTAGACAAATTTCAAGAAACTGCGGGAGATGCCGCAGGCCGCTCGGTCGAATATCTAGGGATCCGGGTTCGAATCCCGGTCAAGGCGAATGATTTTTTTACTCTCTGAAATTGTTGCATTGAAATGCATGTTAGGGGATGACTCCGGTAAAAGATACTGTTGCGGCATCTCCCGCAGTTTCTTGAAATATTTGAGGAGCCGGAAAAGATATATAGGCAGGAAAAATGACAGTTTTCTGAAAAAAAACGTTCGGTTCCGCGGTTGAATAAAATTTCGGGTTTTTTTTTTGGATTGACGTAGCACTTCTGGAATTATTAGCGCATCGAGGTAATTTAAGTCAAAATAAAATGGAACATAGAATGGACTAAAGTTTCAGTTAATTTTTAAAAAAATTAAGTGACAACAAAGGTAATGTGATGTTACCATCGAAAAATCATCAATGAGATATTTGAAGTCGCAGTTGGTAAAAAAAACTGATTGATCGTGATAACCGAAACAAAACGACAAGGCTTTTTTACTTTGCCGCTGCAGTCGCGATTAAGGCGTAAAACGGTCGCTTTGTTTTTTTTTAAAACATCTACTCTTTGTAACGCGTTGTGCTTAAAAGATCCAAGCAACTGGTGGTATCCATTTCCTCAAGCAATGGAATGTTAATTATTGAAATGCATTCTTTTTTTTCAGGTGCGGTTATTTTCACTTGCGTGCTCAACAAAAATTACTCCTCCATCTGACTGTACCGTTCATGCATTTTTTTTCCTCCCGAGTGGCGGCGGGGAGAGAGAGGAAGTCGAAGTAAGTGGGGAGTGCGTGAGTTAAGAGAGGTACGAACAGCGCTGAATTCAACGATCGGAAACGACGGCTCATCACCACTCACTGGCACTCGACACTCAGCACAAACACGCACGCGCGATGGGCACCCGGCCCCCATTTATCGGACGGAGCTAAACCAGGGCGGGATGAAAAAAAAAGGAGTTGGGGATAAAAGAAAAAAAGAGAGAAGCCGCCTGCATGCACTCTAAGCAAGTTCACGGAACTCTGAATGGTGATATTTGCGGACGAGAGACCTGCCGGCGGTAGAGAACTTGTGTTGGACTTTGGTATATATGGTCCGAGTGCATATTATCTGGTGAGTAATTTAACTCGAGTGCCCCTTTTAACGCCGTATTTTAATCTATCATGTTTGCTTGACTGGTCTTATTTCCTAACACTGACATTACTACCTAAAAATTGTTCACTGTACATCATCATCGTTCCTCCTTACATTACGGAATAGATCGTTGTATATATTTAAACAGAGAAGAGTCGTCCACGAGTATAATTATTAATAATAATAATTATACTCGTGGACGAAAATATTAAGAGATCCAACTATTCGAGTTCACAATTATTGGTCTTTCTCTGAACAATGATGGCAATATTTCAAAATTCGTATCGACTTTCTTAGTCTAATTAATTTTAAATAGAATCGGGAAATTTACGTTATCTGGTAAGCGTCATTGTTGGCTGCAAGCAAAAGAGTATACGGGTTCTTTCGGATAGTAATTCCAATTTGCGAGTACCTCGAGCGATACATCGAAATGTATACTAGACGGTTTACATTAATGTATTGAAAAGAAAATCCATACTTTTTTATTCTGAAAAGAGCTTGGTTATGTTCGACCAATAGAACGGCTCGACAGGTAGAACGTTCGACTACTGACCGACGGATTCAGACCCCTGGGGATGCCTTTCGAGAAGCCCCATATTATAACCCAAACGTTACCGATTATTTAAGGACTTCAGGGAAAACGTAAAATGGTGTCTCTAGGGAAAGGAACTAGGAATCCTCCTCCATCAAAACGCCTCCACGAATTTGCAAGCTCCTGGGGCACCATGACGCCGTCATGAACGCACCTTTGGGTGAACCAAGCCTTGTCGCCGCCGCTTCGAAGAGCTGCTGTGGTGCAGTTTGAACTTCGTCCTTCACGATGCACGGTGAATGGTGTATGAACTTCGATCCAGAGGTATGGAGCTGAATCCCTGTCCTTTCGTGTGAGGGTGAAGGAAGGTTGGTGCTTGGGCCTAATGGATATCTTAACGCGGAGAGATCCCGACGATTCCCCCTTTCGCTTGAAAATACCTTTGATGATTAAGGTTCGCGCTTCATTCGGGGTGGGGTGAAAATTATACGGGGATGGGATCGATGATTCTCAAATAGGTGGTTTTGTAAGTTTCCTTATGACCATGCTAATATATAAATATACAAAATACCATAAACACAGTAATCAACCCGAAGGTCGGTTTAGTAGGTGATGGTAGAGCTCACCCATGTACCAAGCCCGACGGCGTGTGAATATTCACACATCAGGGTAGGGGGGCCAGTTCCTTTCCCTGTGCCGGATATGGTTTCCCAGGAAGGCCTGGTACCCGAACTAGCTTGGGTGGAGCTGCAGGTGCCCAAGCTGGAGTGCCTTGCCCGGGAATCGAACCCGCGACCCTCCGGTCAGTAGTCCTACGCTCTACCCACTAGACCACCACGACCCGCTATTTTTTAATAAATATATATTATATATTCTTGCGAGCAAAATATCTTTGAATGTATCGATAGTCGTATGGTCCATCCTTGCAAAAAAGGGAGAGAGAATTTGGGGTTTAGCCGAGCCGGAGAAAGAGGAAAACGTCTTACTTTATTGATGACTGGATCGACGCGTGGGGAGCGAGGAAGGAGTTGCGGAGGAAGATGGAGTAAGGGTTTTCGGGCAGGAAAATAAAAGGGCTCTGCGGAGAAGGGATCTTCTCCTTCCGCCACCTCCTCCTCCTCATCCCTTGTCGCCCACCCCGGAGGAACACGCATTGACGCCCTGCAACTCGAGACTAATGGAGCGTGCCTCTCTTGAACCTGACGATCGCCAGACTCGAAGAAGGGAGCGCAGGGATTTGACCCAGCCACGCTGCCGCACAACTCAATACCCTCTCTTCTCAACCTCTCGCCCCTCCCCATTCTCCTTTGAATCCCCTCCCCTTTCTCTTTACCCCTCCACTCCCTCCCCCCGCCCGCAACAACAGGGAGGATAAATTGTGAGAGGAAAAGGGGGGGGTGGCTAATTCAGGAGACACCGATTGAATGGGCTACCGACTAGAGTTGCAGTTTTAGCGCTCCGGGCCCCACCATATCCTAAGCGCTTCTGCCTTTTATGTGTACACGTTTATGGCGCGTATTTTTTTTCTGTTTATAGCTCGATATCGCGTTATCTTGGTGCTTGTTTTTCTCGAAACTGCTCATAAGGTGGACCCAAATGTGCGGGAGTTTTTCTTTTTAACGAAACGAAAATGTAACCCCGTGCGACGAGCGAAATTGAGCTAAATGTCTTAGAATCCTGCAAGTGCTTACATTATGAGTGTTTAGGGGGTAGCTTAACGGAATTCTTGACGCACGAGCCTACTGGAAATCCGCTGCGATCTCCTTATTTCTGTATTGTGCGACATCTGACAACATATGCACGTACAGGGTTCGTCCGGAAAATAAGTGTCATTGTCTCATTGTCTTTTTTGACAAAAGGGGAGTCGTCCACTACGAATTTGTACCTGAACGACAAACTGTAAATGCTGCATTTTACGTCCAAGTGCTCGACAGGCTTCGAAAACGAGTCGCCCGCGTCCGGCCAGCGATCAAAAACATCTGGCGGCTGCATCACGGCAATGCGCCGTCTCACACCGCGCTTGTCGTGTCGGACTTCTTGGCCAAGCACGGCGCGGCAACGCTGCCGCACCCGCCCTACAGCCCGGACTTGGCACCACCGGACTTCTTTCTGTTCCCGAAGATAAAGAGGAGTTTGAAAGGAACGAGATACGGGACTTTGGACGCCGTCAAAGAGGCCGTGACGACGTGTCTTCTAGAGGTTCCCGATGATGCCTTTGCGGGAACGTTCCAGGAATAGAAACGCCGCTGGAACAAGTGTATCGACTCACAAGGGTCCTATTTTGAGGAATATTAGCTTAAGATGTGTAAAAGTGTAATAAATTTTTTTTCCTGAGCTCAGTACACTTATTTTCCGGACGAACCCTGTATGCGTTGTTCGTGAGTTTATGGATGAATTTTAAAGAGGAATGTGAGTTTTTCTGTCGTGATTCAATCGCGTTTAGTGACGATCGACTAAAAATTGTGATTACAAGAGATGTGTGTATTCCGACCGTTGCAGAGTTTTAGAGCTCTTACAAATAATACAAGCATAATGCTCAGTCAGCGTCATAATTTACAAGTAAATGCCTGCAATGGACAGGTAGAACCGGGACGATTTTAGAACAACTGTGCTAGCTGTGTATCATAAGAGGATCTACGATAAGGTTGACATATTAATAATGATGATGTTACGTTATTTACCGATTAAGATAGTCCTTGGATGGGCACAACTATCAAATATTTTTCTTGACTCTTCAAACAAAACAATACCAACACATAACAATACAATGGTTGAAAAAATAATGAAAAAAGAATTGAAAAAAAATAATTTTAAAATTTTTAAAAAAATAATGGAAAAAATAATAATAAATAATAAAAATAGTAGAAAAAATATAAAAAAAATAATTAAAAAATAATAAAAATAGTAGAAAAAATATAAAAAATAATAAAAATAGTAGAAAAAATATATATAAAATAATTAAAAAATAATAATAAATAATGGAAAAATAATAAAAAATATAATTTTTTTAAAATAAATAATAATAATAGAAAAAATTATTTTAAAAAATAATAATAAATAATGGGAAAAAATTGGAAAAGAGGCTAGAATGAAGTTGTCTGGTCTTGGCATAGAACGATTTTTTATATCAATAGTATCATCCATTTACTCCAATTATTTAATTATCGAATAAATGTTTGCTGAAACCAAAGTACGATCGGAAATTGCCCAAGGAAATGAGGAAATGTAAAAATTCTTTATAAATTCCTATGTAGTTCGTTTTCTTTTCTGCGCCAATTGTTTATTTATAAAAATTTACCTTTTAGATAATTAAAATGAATTTTCCATCAGCATAATAAAAAGAAAACTTCCTTCGATAATGGAAGTGCAGAATATTCCGACGGCTAGATTCATTTCTATTCTAAAGCTCGAAAAATTAAAATAATTTACCGTCCGATACATCTTCACTAACTGCTGCTGACAGATGACAATCTGAAACATTCAGCCTGAACACTACGTAAAAACGAAATAAAAACGACTCATACATTCAATTGATTAACATGATCGTGTATTTGAGTGTGCACACCCTAATACCGAAAAACATTGAAAAAAATCAAAGATATCATTCATTTAGCATGATGAAATTATGAAATCAGTCCGAAAATCTACTTGATTGGGAGTTTTAAGCCTGTTAATATCTTTTGCCTCATCGCTTTGCAGAAAACTTTGCTTTTTCCCTAAAATCAATGCCCCTTTCAATAAATCTCTTTTGGAGATGATCATATTTGATCTAACACTATAATACTCATAATAAAATGGAAGGATGTTTCTTAAGCAATGATGCTGAAAGTGCTTTATTAGCTCCATCCTTCCACGGTAGACGTAACCATGTCAATTCGAGAGATTCATCGCGGAACGGATAGATTTAAGATGGCATTTTTCCCACGAACGATAAGGGACGAGGATAAAATAACGTTTGTCCCACCGCTCTAGGAGGGAAAGGTGTTTTGGGTCAGAGTAGTAGTCTGGTGTGTAATCACCCCCTGCCGCACACCCTTGTGGTATGCGACAGAGGGTGATTTAAAGATCTCATGAGTCTTCTTACCAATTGAGGGAATTATTATGTTGCCAAATTATTCTGGCCGATTCGACCATAGTTGTTCTTCTCCCGCACGATACGGATCCTAACTAAAACGAACCAAAATAGACGGATATACTATATGTACTTGAAGACAAGCGTTCAATGATTCGACCCGTGATTGCATGATGCATATAGTTTTTCTTGTGTACGAGCGCTTTTTGCATGTTAGCTAATATATAATCAAATGCATGCATGAACTAATAGTTGGGCATTGGTGCCCGGAAACCTACCGCCACACGTATCTGTGGCTGCTTGTAGGATATTGTGTAGATGTAAACGTGGTATTTCAACCGATGACCTCCCGGGCGGAAGCCACGGACAAACGTTGTTTATTATGGTGTTAAGAGTGTAGAACAAGCCGTTCCTCCTGTATGTACAATCCATCGCAATAATCCACGACGACATAAGTGTACGTATCTGGGAATGGCGATTTCCAAAAGTGTGCTCTGGGAAATATTAAATTCTCATCTTCTCACTGATTGATGGATTGACTTACAATAAAAAGAAATCTTTCAATTTCCATTCAATTGAGACCGCTAGAATTACTCTTACTCATGATTTGAGATTAAATATGCACGCCATTGCGCAGTGAATCGGAATACCAATTACTTTCATTATGTGGACGTGAGGAGTTTCCATTCCGCACGAGCAAACTGGAAAATATTCATTCAGTGAACAGATCGTCGTAAAGTATCAAGGGCGTGCGTTGCAAGGTAACAATAACGAAGTGTGACACACGATTTACAACGAAGCACGTTACGTTTGATGATAAGACATGGAGAGGCCAACCATTGGTCGGTAAATCAGGTAATCGTTATCTCCCGCGAAACGTAAAAATAAATCGCGTTTTGCTGTTTCATTCCGCTTCGTAAAAGTGAAAACATGTGAAAATTATGCACCCAACTTGGACGAGTCTGAGGGGGGGAAAAACGTCGCATCGGTTGACGTCAGTTTCAGCGAAAGCTATTCGGTTCCAAGCGCGATGACACGGTGGAGGCATTAACGCATGCAGTTCGGTCATAGCTCACCTGGGAGTTTTCTATTCGGACACTTACGGCCTTCTCCAATAGGTATATGCCGAGAATGGAGGCAAGCGATAACTACTTGTGTAAGCGCAACGTTTAGATTTGATAATGCATTCGTATATACTTGGTTTTATTTCAGTATTGTATTTAAATAGCATAGTTTATTTTCCTTGCAGCATTTTCATTTGAATTTCATCCTAAAGAACTCGCGAAAAAGTATAATAAAATATATAAAAAACATAAACTTTTTCATTTCATAGTAATTCACTCCATTCTTGAAGTCATAAAATTCTCGTTTTGTTCCGAAATCAACCAGTTAATGCGTGCTTGTATTTGTAACACATCCTCAATTTCCCCTCCCCTAGTGCGAAATGTTTTGATCCTTGCTTTAATTATACTATTTTATTGATTTATACTGTGGACAGTCCTTGTGCACTGACTTCCATGATGCCAGCAGGGTTGTAAATTAACATGGGGATATTGGATATGATATAACGGATCGACAGCCAAAATTATTCCTAAATATGTGTGAAATAATTACAATTGATCCATTTGCAGGTGTTTGAGAGAAGGCATAAAGGCCAACATTTTATCGTCATATATACAAATAAAACTGTCAAATTCCATATTACACTGCAGTAAGTAGCATGTAACTAGAAAACTAACCAGGGCATTCATCCCCTTTTTAATTTAATAACTAACATAACTCCAAAAACATTTTTAACCAATGATTTCGCAGAAACACAAAAAGGATTGCGTTATATATTTTGCGATTTTTCTTTGAATATCCCTGAATATGCACGTGATTACGCACCAAGGCTGCAGAAAAATACCCCACAATAACAGCCTACTACCTAAATTAGCGTAATCAATAATAGCTCTCCATTTTGAAGAGAAAACGGTTTGAATTTATATGATATCCAGACCATTATCAAAATAACTCTTACGTTTTATTTTACAGTTTAGAGATGATCTGATTTTTAACCCCAGGAACGACTGAATGACAAAACATGAAACATCCCTTTTTCAATCTTTCCATCGCGTACTCTTAAATGTTCCTTTTTGTTTCAGAGAATTTTTGCTGTCCACAAAATAATTGTAAAAATGCCTGCGAAATCTAATGCGGACACAGTTGGAAGCGAAGACGACGTCTCAAAAATGACGATTCGTCGGAAGTGAGGAAATTTACGAGCAGGAAAACTCTTTATCCCAACCTCCTTTCTGGCGAGAAAAATAGCATGGAATCCCGAGGGCAAGGGATCATAAATGGGTGCAGTAGATAAGAAGTTGTGAAAAGAGGCAATAGGGGAAAATAACAGGGGTTGGTGATTCAAGCGCGCACTCTAATGGCTTCTTTTAGCCTAACGGCTCTCCTAGCTTTTCCCACAAACCTCATTCTTTGATTATACTTTCCCTATTTCATTGTTGTCTTTCTTTACTGCCATTTACTTGGAGTATATGTGTATGTGCAGGTCTTTACTTTTTTTATATATCTGTATGTATGTATATGTATAAATAATTTTTTCCTGTGCAAATCTGTGCATAATATAAGTTTTTCTCTCTATATGTACTCCCGTGCATGCATATAATTATGAATTTTATGGCTAACACAATATGTATGGGTTAAATGGAAGAAGGGATCATTTGGTCTCAATTACGCCCAAATAAATACATCTATCTAACAGCGGAAAAAAGTGAAATTACCGTTTATTGAAATTGCTCGTCTGTTTAATTATACGAAGAATATTCATGAAGTAAGGGCCGTTTGCATTTGAATATTGGCGCGTCAGAACACAGTTTTACCACTGAAGCGCCATCTACTGATACATTGAGAAGCTATAGCAGCATTTGTTTTGTTTCAGAAGTCGTTTGCTTGTCCGTGCATACAAACAACAATGTCCGTGACAATCGTTGATCCCGCCAGCTGTGAAGTGCGTTCTGTCATACGATTCTTGTATGCAAAAGGATTGTCGGCTGCTGAAATTCATCGGGAATTATGCCTAGTTTATAAACCTACAGTTATGAGTGAAGGAAAGGTTAGACAATGGTGCTGTGATTTTTAAAATGGACGAACATATGTCCATGACGAAGAGCGAAGTGGCAGACCCAGTATTCTGACCGATGAAATAATTTCGCAAGTGGAACAAAAACTGCGATGTGATCGTCGATTGACGATCAATGGCCTGGCTGAACAATTTCCTCAATTTGGGCGCACTACTGTCTTCGTAAAAATGTCTTCTAAGTTCCCCATCCATCAAAGCTTAATGCTCCTATTCCGTTGACTCCCAGAATTGACTCCCCTGATTTAGCAGCGATAATACGTTTTTCTTCGTTCAGCGTTTCACCTACCTGAAATTGAACAGGAGAAAGTAAAATGAGTATCTTAAATTTTTAATCTTAATTTCTATTATACCTTCGTCGTAGAATAGTTGTTCAAACGTGATGTCATTACCCATTAAGTGACAAATATCAGAATTACAGTAAAAAATAGCACCCTCAGGGGAAATGTTGACTACTTATTCATAATACTAAACAAATGTTTCATAATTCACCATAGGAAGTGATTTAAAAAGACCAGAATGGATATCCGGATATTCACGTGTGCTATTGATTGCCAAATTAAGAACGGACATTCTCTTACCTCGCACATTAATGTGCTTCACACACCACTTCACTATACATCATACGTGTATGTATACTGTGCATTATAAATCATCATCAGACAACATGCTCTATATATATATATATATATATATATATATAGTATATATATATATATATAGTATATAAAACCATAAACACAGTAATCAACCCGAAGGTCGGTTTAGTAGGTGATGGTAGAGCTCACCCATGTACCAAGCCCGACGGCGTGTGAATATTCACACATCAGGGTAGGGGGGCCAGTTCCTTTCCCTGTGCCGGTTATGGTTTCCCAGGGAGATCTGGTACCCGAAAAATCAACTAGCTTGGGTGGAGCTGCAGGTGCCCAAAGTGCCTGGTGCGCTATCGCATTAATGCTGACATAATAATGCTATGTAAACAAAATAATGCCGAGACCGTAAACTTGATTGCCACTAGGTGATAAGAAAGAAAAAGGGAAAAAAACACACAAAAGCCAAAATAAATAATAAAAATAATAAATAATAAAACAAACTAACAACCACTTGATCACTAGGGTGTGATAAGAAATAACTGCCACTCTCGTGAATCACATTCACACACATACACTCAGGGTTTGCAAGGATCCCTCCTATGTCAGTGATCCGTCAATCACACAAATAAATGGAAATTACAAGAGGATGTAATGAAACAGAAACGACTTACATGAATACACAGTCACTCAATCACTCGTATTTCTTGTTTACATTGATTCACGACCGTAGCTACGTTCCTTGTATATTTAAATAATAATGCTATTCAAGTTTTTCGTTAGTCCTTCTTGGAAGGGCGATTATTTAATCTCGTGTGAGATTGACTACTCAATTATATTAATCAAGTTATTATGTAACATAATGATGCGATTGATTAGTACTGGGTAGTAAATTAAAATTAAGATTAAATCGGAGCCATTCGAAGGAGGACTAACGGAAAATTTGAAAAATTGAATTTTAATACAACATTAACAATAGCACTTGAACAATAGGAGATAAATTTGGTTTAATTATTACTGCCATCAACAGAGAAAATATATATCCAATTCCATTATTAATAACAAAAATTCATTTTTCAAATTTAATTTCTTACACTATCAGACATTTTACTGAAATGTTATTTGGAGGGAGACATTTTTATTTTCAAAATGAAAGGTGGTTTATTTTTCAGTTAATACCTGCTTAGGAATGCATTAATGCGTAGTATTATCTAGTAATATTTATCGTACGAAAAAAGTCAAATACTTTCAAAAGGTAAACGGTGGTGTTGGTACAAGGTACAACGACCTTGGCTTATAATCCTTGCAATTTCAGGTCAATCTCACAAAGAGACGAATTTCACTCCAAGTACATGCATGGCTAAGGTATAAATAACTTTAATTTAGTTCAAAAAACCATATTATATCTTTAACTCTAACGATTTTTCATACACTAAATTTATTGTTAATCGGCCAACTAACGTGATCTATCGCAAACTGAGTTGTTAATAAAATAAGTGGAATTTATTACGAAATAATTGCTTAATTTCTACCACTGAACGTTTCTACCAAGCAGTGCCAAAAACAATTTGCTGGGACGATACATTTTTTTTCAATTTGTCGACGAATCTCTCTTGTATTCAAACAGCGCTGGAAATTCTGCAGCAATTTTTCCTGTGAAATGAGTTTCAACGACCCTTTTTTTTTACATTGGAATCTCTTTCAGTCTTTCCGATGACATTGATATTTCGGTATTTTTTTTTTGAGAGAAATAGTTGTAGAAAACCGGTTCGGAAATTTCAAAGGGAACTGAACAGATTTCATAAAATGAAGGGCTGGCTAATGTTACCAGGAAGATGAGGTTATATGTAGTATTCACATAATTACATTTCCACAACCACATCCAATAAATTAGATTGCAATTTCCTGAGTGCTTTCTTCAGATGGTTTACGTGTGCGCGGAGGCTCTGTCATTAGTATTCCTTCTTGCCATGATATCGAAAACGTGTCCGCAAACCTTGCAGCATTTTAAAAGAGTCATTTTTCCCACGTCATCCATCCTCTTGACATTGACAACACCATGCATAGCCATTCCGCTTCTCCGGTTTCTCATCCGGGAGACGAGTTTGAACGACAGAAACGAGCGCAAGGGACACGAGTCCTTAACACGCTGAAACAAACCCACTCCGGAACCAACCCAATTCTCAACGCCCTCGCCCTGGAGAGTCCACTCTATCGCCCGCCGCGTGGCTGCCGCCCCGTCGTAAGATAAGGAGGCAGCCGCCGCCGCCGCCACCGGCCACGCCACCCTCCCGTTGAAACCCCTCACATCTCCCGAGCTCCCGAAAGTCGTCGCCGACTAGAGTCAAGCGCCAAGGGGCGCCTAGCCGGAGAATTCAGTCGGGGATGGAGTGTTCGGAAGCGAAAAAAAATTGGGACTCAGACGAAAGTTTTCCGAAAAAAACGGGAGTCGGCTCCTTATGGTACGGTGCATCGGCTCCAATAACTAAGTTAAAAATTTAAGTTAAATGGTACTTCAGTAACGTACCAGGTGCAATATTTTTTTATGCTATATAATGGTTAATTTCAGCTACACCCTTTCCCCCTCCCTTACTCCGTTCATAACTTTTTCCTTTCCTCCTGGAAAAGCCGTTCGTCAAAGTAAAAAGAGCAAAGGAAAAATATGGAAATTCGTGCAGAAAATTCATCCGTTAGTAAAATTATCAAAACAGAAAAACAATATTTTAATGATTCCATTTTTTCATAACAATACGCTGATGTACAGACAATATACCTAGGTTAACTTTTTAATATTGAGTGGGTGAGAATATCACATTCAGAATAAGTTGTTCTTTGTTGCAAAAATTATCCTGATGGTAATTGAAAATAATTATTTTCTAGTTTATTTTTTAGTTTCGTAGAGTTTAATGCTTGAATAGACCTTCCAAATGAAAATAATACAACATTTGTCACAAAGCGTCATGTTCCACGAACGTTGGCAGATGCGTAATCAGAAAACGAGCCACCAAGATTGCATCCCATCACATAAAATATTCGAACACCAATTTCAAAAGTGCATGTCGAATTTGTACAAAATGATTCTTCTCTGAATGAGGCCTACTTTGCAGGCGAAACACCTGGTGTCAGGTTTTCTTAGACACTTACCTACCCACAATTTTAGTTCTTTAATTTTGTTTGTGTGACTGACGGGTCCCTGCCATAGGAGGAATCCTTGTAAACCCTGAATGAGAGAGGGTGTGCGTTTCACAAAGGTCCGATATACCTGAGTGATTGCGTTTTTACCGAAGTCCCTTAATTCCGTTTAGTTATTTTCGTGTGATTGGCGGGTCCCTGACCTAGGAGGAATCCTGGTAAACCCTGAATGTGTGAGCATATGTGAATCACAAAGGTCAATGTTTTCGAGCACACCTGAGTGATCGAGTGACTGTGTATTCACGTAAGTTGTTTTGTTTCTTTACATCCTTTGATAATTTTCCTTTTTTTGTGTGATTGACGGGTCACTGACATAGGAGGAATCCTTGCAAACCCTGAGTATGTGTGTGAATGTGATTCACGAGAGTGAAAGTTGTTTCGTAACTCACCCTAGTGATCGAGTGGTTGTAAGTTTGTTTTATTATTATTTATTTATTTTATTATTATTATTTTATTACTTTAATTATTTGTTTAGAATTTGTGTGTGTGTGGTGTTTTTTTAAATTTTATTTTATTATTATTTATTTAAATTTATTATTATTGTTTATTATTATTATTTCATTTATTTATTATGCTTTTTTATAATTTTTATTATTGTTATTACTATTGAGTGCCATTCAAGTTTACGGTCCCCGTATTTTTTGTTTACATTGTACAAAATGGAATGGGAAATTATGAAGGAAGAAAGCGATGCAAAATATGGCGTCCCATTTCATTCAGGGATTACATTTCAGTGATGGTATTTAATAGCAGATCGATTACAATTTACTTTGGTGGCATGAAAAAGTAAATTTCAACGAACTTGTAGCCATTGAAAGTATATTCAATTAGGATTCTGCTCTAGGCTAACGCATGGTGCATTTTTCGAGTAATAGCTATGGGCAAAAGAAAAAGATTAATAGTTGTCAAGCGGAAACAAGTTGAAAAATTATAAATTAATTTTTTTAAGTCGATACAGTAACCAACTAAAAGTTAAACCAAAGAAAATAATAATAATTATCCCATTTTTTTCAATAAAAACAATATTATCTTGCACTTTCCTGTTACAATATACATTTCTCAAAATTTTCATCAATTTTGACTTTTTCATTCGTTAAAAACATACTCCAAACGTTAAAGAACCACTTAAATTAGTAATCATTCAATTGCTTTTATCGTAGTTAATTATTAAAAATAATAATTTTCTTATCCTCGTGAAGAAACGATTGAAAACATTTTTCGAGCAATTCCTTGAATTTATTCTTTTCTTTTATTTTCGCGAATCTAGGAGATTCAGAACACCAGGCTGCTGAGAACCCGTGAAAGTTTTGAAGGGCTTAAACGATTTCCGTGGTCATACGCATGCAGATATCCGAGGAGCGATGGTGAAATCTAGCCCAAACTCAACCTTTCCGCGGTGGTGATCGGGTAGCTGTCAGCGGAATAATTTTACCTAATCGTCGAGACGCTTTCGATAACTTTGATTCCGAGTAATCAGAATCGGCGAGATGAAGAGAGATTTCGGATGCGAAATTCGGATCGTCGATTGCTGATCGCTGGTAGTTCACACTCCATCAACAATAAATATTCATCAATCAACATTCCCTGATAGAGCGATCATCGTTCCGCAATCTGCATTCATTAAATAGTCAAAATTCAGCGCGCCAAGGCCAACCAAGTCTTTGTGTATTGGCGCATGCGTAAATTAATAATCAGCGGTCGCCATCTTTTACTGCCATCCCACGTGAGGTAGAGGCTAAATTATATTTCAGGAAACAATGAGGAAATTTAAAAGCAACTGACTATTTGGATTTTTTTAAACGACAATAAATACACGGATTGAGCGCTTTCAGTTCACCCGGTTAAATAATAATTATAAACCCAAAATTTTTAATAGGGTGCAAATAATTAAATTTGAACTTAAATAGACCAACCAAATGATACATAAATACGACCCGTATTTCGTCACGTCGTGATATCTTCTGCTATTTGACATCCTTCAGGTCTATGGACCTGAAGTTGTCGCGACGCGACGGAACCTGGCTCATGTAAATAAGTCGTTGAGTACATCAAATGAGTTATTTTATCATCTCTGTCCGGACCGAAAGGACAACAAATAAGGAAGTACCAGAGATGGTGGGCGAGGAGAGGGGTTTGTTGGGAGAAAATTGTGTCCATCCAAAAACCTACCTGAACCGGTAGATTACCTTATATAATATTATTATTAGGTAATCTACCGGTTAAGGTAGGTTTTTGGATGGACACAACTATCAAATAAACATTTTTTAACTCCAAATAAAGCCCAATCCAGCAATCTAATCTACATCAGATCCCTCTTCATCTCGGTGTACTTCTTTCCTCCCTTCATCCCGTCCAACATCCCTATCCTGTTCCTGTCCTTACCTCGCTTGCCCAACATTCTCCCCTCTATTACCTTCTTCAACATTCCACTACCGCTCAATACGCCTTTCATTCATTTTTCCTGCCTCCATAGGATTTCTCTCAACAAACCCCTCTCCTCACCCACCATCTTCAGTACTTCCTCATCTCTTTTCCTTTCGGTCCATTTCACCTTCTCCATTCTTCTCCACACCCACATTTCAAAAGCCTCCAATCTACGTCTATTCTCCTGCTTCAGCGACCACGTTTCTGCGCCGTACATAGCTACGCTCCATATCCGAGTTTTTACGAGTTTATATTATATATATATTTTTTTTCCACAGTATCTTAAGAAGATGTTGGTATCAAAGGTGGTTTAATTCAACTATTATTTTAACTGTTCAAATGAAAAGTCGTGGCAATAGATGGATGTGAACTAATGGCATTTGAATTTTTACTAAGTCATTAGGCATAGTTCATTACGAAAGACTTAAATATTTACAATATAATGTGTTATTCATGCGTTATTAATAACAGGAAAAGAGTTACTAACGGAAAAGAGAGTGTCTTACCGGTAGGTTACCTTATAATAATGATCTCTGTGATGGATAACTTCCAAAAAAATAAAAATCCAAACAGTTTCCTTTTCTGTATTTTTTTCCAACTAATTTCCTTAAGCATTAAATATAGTTTAGTGGAAGGGATGCACCAGATCTACTTTTGCGAAACCGTGCTAAGCAACGGAGGACATACTTCCGTCTCCCCACTCTACAAAACAACGCTTCGGTGCAATTCCTTGCGCGCGTTGCATCGCAAGCGAACAAAAACAGATGACGGGCAGTTTTCTCTCTCTCCCTTCCTCCCCCAATGCTCGTAAATCAAGCGATTACCCTGTCTCCTTTCGGCAGCCACGGCGAAACCCTTCTACCACCCACGCACACATAGAGCCCCGACTTCCTCGGCTCACCCTTGCTTTTCCTTATCGTCCTCGGAAAGCGCTCGTGCCCGACAGTCGTTTGTCCTGCTCGCCTAGGGAGAGAGAGAGAGAGAGAGAGAGAGAGAGAGAGGGAGAAAGTGGGGTGGAGGGTTGGGGGAGTTTGAGTGAGGGGAATTGAAGGCCCAGATGGCGTTGACGTCAAAATACTTTCATTTACATGCATCATGGGAGGGAGTGGAGGCAGGGGGGGGGGGAGGGGGAGGGGTCGGGACAAACACTCACTCCTTAATGGCGACACTTACTTGGCTCACGACGCGCATTAGCCGTAAATAGAATGCCCGCGATGACATTAGTCCCCATCTCTTTTTTACGCGGACTCTTTTACTTCGTGGATCCGAAGAGTTTGAGGCGATGGTGGGAAGTTTAAACGCGAAATGCATTGTTTTTTTCCCCTCAGGGTCGCTATAGGTTCCGTAAGGGTTTCTTTTTTTTTTTCGTGACGGTATCCACGGTGCGCGGGCGGAAACTCGTAAATTTTCAGCGACACGTTTTGAAGATTTGGGGCGCGATTAGATAGTTCTCATTTGCTTCAGTGGCATATCCAATGGATAGCTATATAACACCTGCTCGCGGATGAAATTTAAGAACAATAAAATGGAAGACATTAATTGACGCGAGCTAAAACGACATTCTTTTTCCCTCCTGCCAACTTTTTATGCGCTGCTCCCATTCGGTCCTGAAGCTACTTGCGGATATACCCGTACGTATCGAATGTTTTCAAATGACATCAATACGGTATTTTAAGTGATACTGAAAATAATTTGCACCAAAAAGTGGCAAACCGAAAATTAATGTCAATGGTTACCAACATTTTAAAGATAATTTATTCGTCAGGGGAGGTTGATAGAAAAATTAAGCGAGTAAAACTAACAGTGCCAAATTTCTTACGGGAAGTTGGTCGAAAGTCTAAGCGGGGTGTGATAATTCAAGAGCGTAAATATTCTTAAAAATGCTCGTATTCGATATTTACATTGCTCATTTATCCCTCTCAAAACACTTAAGAATAGGTATTTTAAATAGAATAACTTCAGCAACCCTAAAATGATGATGTTCGTGTAAAGTGGTTTCATAAGAATCAATTATCTATTTCTGCACGATATTTTTCATTTACAATATTATTTTGCGTACATATATACGAGGGGGGTTTGTTGAGAGAAATCCTATTAAGGCAGGAAAAATGGATGAAAGGCGTATTGAGCGGTAGTGGAATGTTGAAGAAGGTAATAGAGGGGAGAATGTTGTGCAAGCGAGGAAAGGGCAGGAACAGGATAGGGATGTTTGGACGGGATGAAGGGAGGAAGGAAGTACACAGAGATGAAAAGGGACCTGATGTAGATTAGGTTGCTGGATTGGGTTTTGTTTGGAGTTACAAAATGTTTATTTGATAGCTGTGTCCATCCAAAAACCTACCTTAACCGGTAGATTACCTAATAATAATAATACATATATACAAAATCCTACATATATATACACACACATATATATATAATTCATCGAGTGTCACATAAAAAAAAGCATAGAAAACGCCTGTAGGAAGGAAAGGAGGATTGCAAGATTTATGATAAATCTCTTGGTTTAGTTTAGCTTTTGCCTTTTACTTAGCGTTTACCAAACGCTCCATTCCTTATTCCCTGTCCATAAGAGGACCACGAATTTGCAATGACCCCGACTCCTTGATAATTTCCCCTCAAATCTACACTATGCCCTCCTCAAACGAGATTGTCCTAAATCCCTCCTTAACAAAAGTATCCGAAGACATGCTTACACTCCCAAACCTTCCTCCAACGCGGAAATCCACCCTCATTCAATTTGCACCACATACTTCCCTGGCCTAAAATCTCCGCGATTAATCCTAAAATAAACCTCTATCCTATCCTCAAAAACCATAATTCCACCGCCAGCCTTTTTCCCAAATGTCCCTCTGTTACTTTCAAACACCCCGCCAACTTATCAGATCTTTTCAAATTAACCAATCCAACCCTTAAATCCCCGTCCAGTCTCAAAACCATTTTCATACCCTGCAATAAACCTTGATGCAAAACACGTCTTATTTTCCAAACCAGAATCCCATCCCTTTCCCACCCACTCTTTAACTCTCTCCCACTAATTCCCTACTGTTCATGTACCTCCAGCAATGTAGTTTACCTTCTGAAGAGTCACCTTTGCCCTGCCTTTTATATTGGTCATTGCACGACACCCCTAAATATTATATCAATAACCACCGGACCTCATGCAAGAATTCTTCCCTGATAATACACAGTTACAATTGAAAACGTTGCACTAGAAGACAAATTTTTAAACACTTCACGGAAATAAAAGTCAATGAAATGAATTAAGTAATAAATACTGTTGCCTTCGAGCAGGAAAATTAAATTTCTTGATAGTGCTCTATATAAAATAAACGGCACGAAGGAAGGAAGTTATTTCATAGGAATAAATTAAGTAAAATTTATTTATAGAAATCTAATAATCAAATTTTCTCTATCACATGCATTTTTTTCTTTTGCGTATGTTTTCATTTGTAAATAATACATCTTATCTTTACGAAATAGTCGTGCAATATTATGATAAACTCCTCTTTCAAATCTATAATCGACCATGTTTATATCCATCGATTAACCAGCAGCTAACTGACCACAAAAATATCACTGCTACTGATCTCTACTCTGCACGATTGCAGGCGGATGAAAATTGCTTTGTTTGCCCGCTGGTCAATATCTTAACGTCTCTCTTTTTTTGCATTTCTCTTATCTTTATCGAGAATATCGTCGAACGCGAACCTATTAGAGATTAGGTTTATTTTAACAAATTTCGTATACTCATATCCGAAAAGTTGCTTTCTTACTATCGTAACTTCGAAATGTTTGAATAAAATATGAACTTGTTTATATTGAGAATATTCAATAAAATATAAAATTAGATCAATGCATGTATTTTTTTACATTCATTCTGTTTGATATTTACAGAGAGACATGCTTGTGGGAAATAGAAATCGCTAACATGGGTAAATTTTTTCGTTTTATCGAGATTGTCGCAAACATTTAGTGTGTTCAAAAAAATGGATTCCACGGTAAGTAAAGAAGACTTTTCTTCATACTACTTTCCTCTAAATACTGTTTAGTTTTAGGAATTAATGAATGGCTGCAAATTTATATGCCGTGCATTTAATCTGAGTAGTTCTTAAAAAAAAATTGAACGGCCAACTGCCAATTTCAAAATGGCAACTAACTATGGGTATAGTGCATTCCGAATCTAATTATGTGAATAATTAGGCTCGGAATCTTGGATATATAAATTTTAATTATAACCCTTCGGAATGGTATATATGTAAATGGTATGTATGTCATGTAAACGGTGACACAAAAATCAATTGGCATTGATGGAAAGGAAAATCATCTCGAAAATTTCAACACTCTCGGCATAGAGTACGACTTGTTAACAGTGGTACAATTCGCTAAAATTGATAAAAATGGAACTTTAATTCAAGGGTTGGCCCACTAATTAAAAAAAAACCACATGTTCACTTCGTACAATTTTCGAGTTCGCAGATTAATGCTGAGAATCACATCAATGGTCTTCGGATATTATTTCCTGGAGGGGGGGAGGGAAGGAGGGAGTACGAGTTTCTTTATATTTAGCACGAGTATTTGTCACCGTACATTTGATTTGTTCACGACCAATGTTCATTCGGAAATTCGGCATGGAAGGATTGGTCTGGAAAAATAAACCCTGTCGGTAAAGTCGTCACCCGGTGCATCGCCGCTACGTCGAGAATACGGAACCCATCATAATACGTTATGCAACATTTAAAATCACGAAAAATATTTGAATACATATATATATATATATATATATATATATATATATATATATATATATATATATACACACATTTGTAGAAGAATGGAGAAGGTGAAATGGACCGAAAGGAAAACAAATTGCAGAAAAAATGGATGAAAGGTGTATTGTGTGGCAGTGGAATGTTGAAGAAGGTAATAGAGGGGAGAATGTTCGGCGAGCGAGGAAAGGGCAGGAATAGGATAGGGATGTTGGACGGGATGAAGAGAGGAAAGAAGTACACAGAGATGAAGAGGGACCTGATTTAGAGTAGGCTGCTGGATTGGGTTTTGTTTGGAATTACAAAATGTTTATTTGATAGTTGTGTCCATCCAAAAACTACCTTAACCGGTAGATTACCTAATAATAATATACATTTGTGGGTCATGGTAGTCCAAGGGTAGAGCGTTGGACTACTAACTGGAGAATCCGAATTCGATTCCCTGGAAAGCCTCTCTGGGCACCTGCAGCTCCACCCAATGTGATTTTTCGGTTACCAGATCATCCTGGGAAACCATAACCGGCACAGGGAAAGGAACTGGCCTCCCTAACCTACTGTGTTTATGGTATTTTTTATGCATACATTTATACATATATTATTTTATTTATTTAAAAAACGAAAAACAGAAGAAATAGACCCAGGGGGAACGCGGCCGAGAACATCCATTTATTCCTCATCCGATTCCTTCTCTCACCCTTCTCCACCACCACACGTCAAATCAATCGTTCAATTTAAATTTTTCCCCATCCGATTGGGGGCCCTGTTAACCGACACCCTTCTGAGTGTGTGTGTGTAGGTGTGTTGGTGTGTGGGGAAGAGTGAGAGAATGGGAAAGGGGGGAGGGTAGGAGTGAGAGAGAGAAAAAATACAGGTGAAATAAAACAAAAACAAATAAAAACGAAGCGAAAAAAATATATATAGTATATATACGTAAGCGTGAGAGGAGGGAGAAAAATGACGACTTGCTTGGCCACTCCTCGAAGAGGCGAATAAATGCATCCAGCCGGAATCACATTCCGGGATGGCCGGACAATGGCACGAAGGAATTCCTTTTATTTTTTTCTCAACACCCCGTCCCTCCAGCCATCCCCCCTCGGACTCCCCGCATTCGCCTCATTCCTCGGCCCTCCCCACCCGCAGTTCGGTGTGGGATCGCCCTCAACGGTAGCCACACACGGAGAAGCACACCTCTCGAAGGATGACGAGGAGTAGCGGGAGGAGGAGGGGGAGGAAGAGACGTGGAAGAAGATGATGAAGAGAGAGCGAGGAGAGGAAAAATGAGATGATGGGAATTCGTGGGGGGAGGACGCGTGTAACCCGTGGCAACCCTTCCCTTCTGACCCTTTCCCCCCTCCTCCCCCCCACCATTACCTTGAAGCCACCCAATCCTGGACCAGGGGGCACGTGTTAAGCCGTGTGGATCGCAAGGATACACTGCGTCTGGCCTGTGAGCAAACACGTGACGTGTTACTGGGGATGTAAGTACACCAGTCTAGTGATGTAATTTCCGTAAAAAAATGACGTAGGTTCATAGCGAATGGGGAATGAAAACGAGGTCCTACGATCAATATAATTTTAGTTTAATTAATTAAATATATTATTGCGGGGATGTATTTTATTTGTTTTCGGTAAGATTTGATCTGTTGCTATACTGTAGGGTCATTATAATTCTCTTGACTCTTTTTATCGTCAATTATTTAGCTTGAATTAGACGAACCAGGTCCTACCCCGAGGGATCGGTATTTTTCACCGAGTACACGTCGTGGAACATGTCACGTTGCGTAAATAAATGTCATAATATGCGCAAACAAAAGAGGATGAAAATTAAAAAAAGAGATATACTATAAATAAAAGTTTTTCTAATTCAAACCTAGGGCTGGCGTGTTAAAACATGTAACTTATAATGGCAGCTATACATGTAGTTACACGGAAATGGGGGTAAATCCATCGATTTTGTCAATCGAAAATTATGTGAAAAATTCGCTTTCCGCAAGATTTCGATATTTTAAGACAATTACCGAAGAAATTTCGTTTCAATCGAGAGCAGAATTACGAGACTTATCCGTTTAGGATTACACACGATCAAAGAAAAATCCAAATTTTCACTTTTTGCGATGACTCCACCACGACTTCCAAAAATGGTACTGTAACATTTTTTTGCAATGGATACGATGACGTTACTCCAACTCAAAAAAAAAATATATCACGATACATTCGAGAGAAATAAATTTTAAAAGAAAATCTTCTCTTCTTTCATCCGGTAACATTCTTTCTGCGCCATTTCGGCATTCACCTCCGGCCTGATGACAGACACCGCTGACGATATGTTCACAAAAGTTTCGGAGAAAACCCACTGGGGCATAAAAATTTAGCAATCCCTGTCGCTAGAACCACAATTCAAAGATATGCCGCCATAACGGTACTAAATGCGACGGTTAGTTTTGGTAGGGTTCCCACATCGCAGTGATCATTAAGCGTATGAAATTCGCACGTGCATGACAGAGGACCTGTTTTCATCCTGTTTTCTTTAACGCGTCAAAAGCGACTTTTTTCCACAAAATTTACGATTTGCAGAAAATGCATTGCTTGTATTTCAACCAAGTTATTTAAGGTATCCGGACCCGATTCTGGGATGCACGTATGAGTTAAATCCTGATATATCCTCCTGGTCTATACAATACGTGACTGCTCCATTATTTACAAGCGAAAGTAAGCGGGAAATACGTTGCGTGATGCTCAGCCTGTTTCCATTTCCTCACGTAAAATTTCCTGTCTTCAATTTTCATCTACACGATACCCTTCAAGCCAAATGGTTGGTGTGTGGCAGTGGGGTCCGTCCACTTCGGCCATGCACTGCATGTTAAGAATTGCGTACTGTACCTGGCTGGTTCTAAGTTCTCCATTCAGCCTTCTTAGTTCCGTGACTTAGCGTTCGAGCCCCCGTGCTATCCCTGTGTGAAAGTTCGCCTTTATCCCTCCCACTTCCCTCGTCTCCATTTTCCCACCAAGCTCCTCCGCGCACCTCTCCCACTCCTCTCTCTGTACCTCTCACCCCGCGTACCTCCTTTCATTCCCTCTCCCCTCCCCCAGCAACACACACTTACACACCACAGTCTACCCACCTCTCAAACATACACGAATACCAGCAGGCTCCCCACTTTATGGCGGAGCCAACGGCAGCATCTGCGCAGCATCCTAAAAGGATCCTTCCCAGGCGATGTGGTGCCACATGTAGTGAAGTGGGGACATTCATAAGGAGGGGGAGATGTATGGGGCTTGGAGTGGGGTCATTTATGCACAGCGGGAGCCGCGCTATCTCCCTCTCTCCTCTCTCTCTCTCTCCTCTGCCATCATGCTCTCGCCCTCCCGTCTTCAACCCCTCCTCCAGACGTACCTTCTTAAACCCCTCCCCGCTCACGTCCCTTCTCTCTTTCAGCTCACCAAACCCCCTTCCCCCGGGGGTATCTCTCTCTCTCTCTACGCCGCCCGCCCACCTTTCCGCTCCCATAATATCCTTAACCTACTCCACCCCATTCAACGAAACCCATTCCTCGCCCCATTCCGGCGGCGGTGGTGGCGTAGCCGGGTTTTTTCGTCCGGGGAGGGGTGGGGGTGAGGTGGAGTTGTTGGGGGGGAAGGCATTGTCGGACTTGTCGTAGGCTCTAGGAAAAGAGGAGAGGAGGGTGCGTGGCGATTTGACTGAGCAAGGAAAAAAAAACCCCGCACTTGAGGCACAAGGGTTTAGGGAGGATGGGGGTCCTGGCCACTCCCCCGTGGGGGATCTCTCGAATCCATCTCGTATGCGTCGCCTTTACTGCTGTTCTCCACCTCTGTCGCCCCCACCCCCCCCCACGTAACCCTTACACTACCCTGAATTCGCCCACTCTTATGGTTTTTCGTTACTGCAGTATCACCCTTCCTCTAGGATCGGACCCGTGGGGTTCTTTCGATCGGGCTGTTCGACCCCTTCTCGTAAATACTATATATTTTAAATATTTTTTTATAAATGCTTTACGTTTTCATAATGAGAGTAAAGTTCTAAATAATGAAATGAAATGATTTACTTTGTAATTCCACACACTTTCACAAGCAAAGAAATCAGTTATTTTCTTTCAATACGTTATGCAAATTCCATAAAGTCACGCCTGAGACAACAAATTATGGTAACAATCCTCAGTCAGAGGTGATTTGTCCATTTAGGGAGGTTTACGGTTGTCCCTGACAATTATTCTGTAATCTGTATCGCGTCAACTATCATTTTCCCGAACCCTTTTCCATCCTATCCTTTATTTAAACACACTTTCTAACAGTCTCGATGTCGACCTTTAAGATCAAAATCCTCTTACTGCCTTTATCTCGCTTAGTTAACGTAAGGTATTCTCTTAAGGTGATGTAAGATATATTTATATCTCACTCATGGTACCCCCATTACCTTTCCACTCGATTATTATGCCTTGTTCAGACTAATGCGTAGCAACTTTCTCTTTTCCCACTACATATAAAACTTCGTCGCAAGTTAGAATTTCACTCAATCCGTAATGTGTTCAAAATGAATTATGCATAATATTATCGACCTTATGAGGGCTTAAGATGCGATACTCTTAACCTCAGATGTGTCTCCATATGTCAGCTTCTGTTTCATGCGTCACTCCATTCTATACTATTCGTCTTCCTTAATAACCAATAGTATTCTTCGTCTATCATATTCATTACCGGGGACCTATCGAGGTTTCCGTTTTTGGGTTTTAGAGAAGCAAGGCGGGCGCCCCAAAAGATGGAAAGGGGGTGTCTTGTCAATAAATTCGGGCGAAGGTGAAGAGGGAGGAGGGCCCTAAGGGCCACAAGAGCTACGAATGCTATGGGGAAACGACTACTGAAAGTGGGTACCACCTGAAAACCACTTACATTGGAGTAGAATTTGACACGATTTTAAGAACGCACTTCTCTGTGCGTTCCTACCCACTCTGAAATTGTAGGTTATCCCCATCCAGGCCTCTCAAAATAATTGAGTTGGCGTCTCGTGCACTTCCACCGACACACCCACTCGTCTCTTGCGCGTCTGATCTAATCTTTTCAATCTCAATGCGCACACCTCATGACTCCTCACTTCTTATTTTCTCTACTCGAGCGCCCATTGTTCTATTACACCACTGAACGTATTCATAATATCTTGCGATTATCCTTGATGTTTCTTACCATTCCACTATCGTCCGGAGACGCCTCTTAATATCGATCTTCTTTTCGTCGCGTCTGAGCACCAAAAAATTACTACATAAAAAATCGTGAGTAGATATGCGAAGCGTTAATTTAAAATAAAAGAATAACTAAACTGCGGGCCAATGCTTTATTTTCACTGTTAGGGAATACTCATTCACCATTACTGTCTTGGTACAACCTCGTGGTCAAATTCAAAACAAGTATATCAGACTGTTGGATCGGAAGTCATTGCATTGGCTACCTACGTCGAGGACCCGTGTTCGAAGAATACTAGTGAATGTATATGTTGCCATTTTCCACAATTTATCATTGATTACAATCGTTTTCAACGCCAAAAAATTATTTTAAAGGTAAAAAAATGGTTCAATTTTTTTCTTAAAAATTATTTGACAACGCTGAAATCGATAGGAGTACATAGAGGAGTGTAAAATCACAAAGTGTATTTTTTTTAAACATAGATTTTGCGGTACTCCACCAAGGTTTTCCGAAGCTTATTCCGCTACTGTACTCACACGCACTCTCGTGGAAACCATTATGGACTTTGGATTCAAAATGACGAGACAAAAATTTCATTTATGCATGCGGAACTCTTTGGAAAAGTATTTCTAAAATTAACCCAAACAAAAGTTGGTACCAATTCTCGCTGAAATGGAAAGGAAAAAAATACTTCATGGAAGAAATCATTTTTAGAAAGAAATAACAACAAGTTATTATCAAAACTATTCAGACTAAGATTTATACTGTTCTATTCAGCTGATCTCAGCCATGTTTCTGAATTAGCGAATCGCCAATTCCGCCATGTAAGCAAAAGTGAATTCTCGCTTTCCTCGATCAAACTTGCTGCATTTCCATCACTTTCCCTTTGCGATCAAGGAGCCAGCGTGTTGCAGGAATATTCACGCACAAATCACAAACATGTCAAGCTAAGTAGCCGAATGCTTAGATTAAATGGACGATAGAGGTTTCACTATCACGTGTTTGACTGGAGGGCATCGAGTTCGATACATCCTACACATCCTAATTATGAACTGACCCAGGGTTTCTTTTCCTATTTCTTTCGTTGTAATATATAATAGAGTGCATGTATTTATCACAATGGTGACCTAGCAAACGGGGGGCGGCTAATAGGGATCGAAATCGTAAGAGGGTGTTCACTTCATCGGAATTTTTTTCTCATACTACGCTAACCTATAAGGTTTTCCTTTGATGTGGTAAAAATATAATGGGTCCAGTGCATCATCCAGGCCAAATTAATGGTTCCGTTACTTTAAAAACTAAATCCACGCAGAGATATAATATTAAATAAATTATTCAAGACGTTTTCTCGGGTTTCCCACCGGGTCAGGTTGAAGTGAATCACTTCACCCTGAAGACGATGGCAAGGTCAGCCTTCGAAACCTCGGTGCAATGCAACCTGACCCGGTGGGAAACCCAAGAAAACTTCTTGAATACCATACGCCGGGAAAACCTGATATCCTTCAAATAAATTATTAATTGGTATTATAAAATTTAAAAAAAATATAAATTATGTAAGGCTGGATTATACATTATTGTGATTCAGATGACGAAAAACACTTCTATTCAGGAATTTAAAATTCACGAAGACGGTTTTACTGTCGCGTGGAATCATCAGGTTTGATACTGCCTGAAATTGAATGATTCCGCAAGACAGTGAAACTATGGTAATGGAAAACACGTCGATTATGTGGAAGATCAGTATTTTCGTCCACGGAACCTCATGATGGAAAAATCTAGTTAAGCCAAAAATTATTTGTTTTCTATTAATAAGCAAAACACCTTTATTAACAGCAATGTTTACCGAATTCTACACAATTAAGGAATGGCAAATACTGAAGAAATACCTATAATCGAATATCGAACTTATGACACTTTTAATCTTCAACAATTCAACCAATTCATAAATAAAATCGTCTCTTCATTGTATATAACTTATTGCTTCATTAGATCTATTTCGCAATGAGGACATTTGAAAAAAAAAGGATTCCACCTCGTACTTAACTTGGTTACCCACTTGATGGAAATTGAAGAAAAACTTGAAAAACTACTACAATGATGGCATATCTATTACGATTAAGAACATACCTGTATTCCACCTCCATAGATACATAATCGACAAAATTATTTCTTAAATCATGAAAAGAGCCAATTAAAGCATGCAGAAATCCAATTAAATCATGTACACGACACTTCAGTTTTGACCTGGGGATTATTACGTTACATGACTGTTCATTTCAGCTAAATACGGCTGCTACCGTTCGAGCGTCTTGAAGGAGTCTGCGCCATGGCAATGAGATGCGATTTAAAGTGAAGGAAAGAAAGGCAGACGACGGGCATGTGGAATAGAGATCAAATAACGATGCCTCGTAAATCATTAACTCACGATTGTCCCACTACACTTTCGGAATAATCGACTGCATGCTCGAAGGTGGAAAAGGGCGTTAGGTGCAATGTTTTGACATCGCGCCCCTCGCCCTCTCCTTCCCTTCCATTAACCTGCTATTTAAATTTCTCTTGGCCGATCCACGTCTGGACTCCCTTAACGTATCCAACCTCATTCATCCCCATTTCGAGTTCCCACCACCATCACCCCCCTTCCTCACCCCACCCACCTAGACACTTTTTTAACTTCTTCTCACCTCTTTCCCCCACCCCACCCCTCTCACGCCACCTCTTTCTCTTCCGTCCCGTTTCTTCTCGCTCCAACTCCCCCCATCCCTCTCCCTCCCAAAGACGTTTATCCATATTTCCCCCACCTCCTCCCCATCCCCCCACCGTCCCGTCCAGTTCATCACTCCCGTATATATCACCTCCCCCCACACACTATTCTCTTCCCCTCTCCACACCCGTTCCCCTTTCATACACACACGTCCCACGCACAAACACACACACACACCCCTTTCAGTTCTTTTCTCCTCACCTTTTCGCCCCCACACCATCCTTCCCTCACCGTCTCCTTCTCCTCCCTTCCCCCACATACTCCTTCCCCAGATCCCCGCCGTACTCCTCCTCCTCCTCCCCGCCGTATCTTAAACCCACTCCTTCCGTCCCACCCACCCCCTCTGTCCGCGCCTCAAAAGTCACATTTTGGCGGTGCGGGTGGTCCATAGCGAGCATCGCCGTCGTCGTCCGTCCCTTACCCACCCACCTCATCCTCGGTGGTCATATTGATGTGTGTCGGCCATTTTGGAAGCTGTCCAAAACACCTTTTGAGAGATTCGGATTAAGGATGGAAGGGGTTGAGAGGGGATACGGCATTCTTCGAGGGTGGGAGGCATGTGGGAGGAGAGGGGAGGATATATTATAAGAGATAGAGAGAGAGAGGAAACGTAACGGACGATAGGACTGGGAATGCCGGGAGATAGGAGGGTGTTTGAGGAGGGGGGAGGAGGAAGAATAATGAAAGAGGGTGGGCGAGTAACTGCGAAGAAAAGTTTTGGAAGGGTTTTTTTGAGGGAGAGAGAGGAAGGTGAGGAGGGTGGAGGGGGACTTCCACCTCCCGATCACGGGGAAACAAATAAGAGGAGCGGATAATGGGAGTGATGCACGGTCACGCCTGATGCGATCCTATGCCTCAAGCGCATCACACATCTCAAGATGGATTTCCATCTTCTTTCGTTGTATTTACCCACGTTCACGTACACACGTACTGCCTATGTCCATCTATTTCTATCTCCTGCACGTTCCTCGCCACGGTTCCCAAGACGAGCGATTTCCAACACAACTGCGCCTCGCCGCGACCCTCGCTTCCTTCCACTCGGAATATTTTCCCAACCCTTTCCCACCCCCAAATCCCTCCACATTTCTCACCCAATCCATACGACTCAACCACCATCGCCCAATGAAGGCATTTTTCATTCTTCTCCTCCGTCTTTGGTTTCCCACCCCTTTCCTCTACCCCCTACCCAGCATCCCTCCCCAATATCTTCTTCTTCCCGCACCCACCCTCGCGCTCACTCCACTGGACCCCACAGCTTCCTTCCGACTATTTTTTCACCCCTTTCTCTCCCCTCTTCGTCGCGAATATCCATTCTCCTATTCATCACATCGGAAAGTGGTTCTCTCAGCCGTCCAAAGGCGATGGGGTAGGCTTTGGTGAGACACTCACGGGGGAGCGTGGGCGTTTGCTTCCGCGAGAGGGAGATTTTTCACAAACGGGAATTACGCTTTCCTACCACCGCGTTTTTTTCATCTCAGAATTGCACGCGAATTCTTTTCTCACCAAGATACAAACTGTAAATCTTCCACTTGGGATGCACTCATCTCAAACGTTGAGGTGAATGCGCCATTAAGATGAGAGGAAATTAACCCTTAGTGGTCGCGGAAGCATAAGTGGACATCATAATTCGGGTTTCATTGACTGAGAGAGGACATGCATTAAGAACTTATCTTGGAAAAAAAATCCAAGTTTCGAGTATTGTATCTTTCTTCATGATTTACGTCTGCTCAGTCTAATCCGTTAAAAATCCTCTCTCCCTCTTTTCAGTCAAACAATGAGTGTGTCTTCAATTGGCAATTCATCGGAAAGGAACCGGTCATATTCGAACTTATGCTCAGTACTGAACCGGTTGAATAACTGATCGTAGCACTTTTCCACTTGATAAAATTTATTTTACGACCGGGTTTCGATGTATTACATCATCATCAGGTACCGATTATTGAAACTAATTACGAACAATGCATATGCATGAGCTTTCATTTTGTAATTATAGAGAGGACTGGATATTTGTTTTCACCTCTTCTACTTATTACATGCATCTGATTTTCCTAACTAAAGTTATGAACAACTATTGTACTTTATAATGCAACCATTTCAGAGAGTAAAAATCATTCGCCTTGACCGGGATTCGAACCCGGATCCCTCGATATCCGGCCGAGATAATGAAATGCTTGCATTATAATGCACACATAGCGGGTGACTCCGTTAAAGTTACTGTAACAGTTTCTTGAAATTTGTCTAAGGTATGAACAGCCTAAGTGTTTGAAATTGGCTTTATTAACATCGTGGACTGTGGCGCCTCGCGCACGACTACGAATGCCTGTGACATTGTATGTACGGTATTTCGTCCTAACATCTTGTTCCTTTAAAGCCCCCAAAATTTCAGAGTGTAAGAGGACGTCTCGGTAGCTTAAGTGGTTAAAGCACTCGGCCGGATATCGAGGGATCCGGGGTCGAATCCCGGTCAAGGCGAATGATTTTTACTCTCTGAAATGGTTGCATTATAATGCACACATAGCGGGTGACTCCGTTAAAGTTACTGTTACAGTTTCTTGAAACTATTGTACTGTCTACGTCAAAAACCTCTTTTTTAAAATTAAGTCTGCACTTTCTGATGGTGAAAAGCTCTGACGTTTTGCCAATATAACATGTAAATGTATAATTTGAGAACTCACACTCCACCTTTTTTGAGTGATTTAATGACTTAACATAATGATATTGAATCGTTTTAATTCATTACGAGATAGTACTTGCGTCAGCTGCAATGTATATTCACTTAAGATTTTGTTGCGTTTCTTACACTTCGTCCTTCAGATAATTTTTTACTTATATACGAGGAAAGGGCAGGAATAGGATAGGGATGTCGGACGGGATGAAGGGAGGAAGGAAGTACACAGAGATGAAGAGGGACCTGATGTAGAGTAGGTTGCTCGATTGTGCTTTGTTAGGAGTCACAAAATATTTATTTGATAGTTGTGTCCATCCAAAAACCTACCTTAACCGGTAGATAACCTTATAAAAATATATATAAATTAACGGATATGAAACGATATTTAAAAAGGCAGAGTTTCATAGGCTGTAAGTGGTCTGACTTAAGGTCAGAACGTAAGTGGTAAACTTAATTTAATCTACATAATACCCTGAAACCGCCCGCATGAGTGTACGTCGGGGGAGGGGAGAAGGTGTTAGGGAGGTTGCCATTCATGCAGAACTATTAACCCATGCATGTATTTGAATATGTACTTATTAATGCTCATAGGCACTCGTGCACAAACATACAACATTGCATATATTCAGGATATAATGCAATTATTGACGTGTCCATACAAATCGTGCTTCTTACAAGTTATGTAGTAAAGACAACAGCAAAAGAAAACAAATTCTGTTGCCAATAGGAATCCAGCACGTGATATTTGCCTTGCTTATTTTTTCTTGTCCATGGTCGCGGAGTGCCAGGTGCACGGGGAAATAGAGGGACTATATGTAGAATTGCTGGTGACCTACCACTCCCTGTCACACGTCTTAAAAACGGCTTGCGGTCTACTATATAGATGTAAATGATTGCAGGAACGGAACCTTTCTTTGGAAGTGTGTGCGACGATATCATCACATGCTATATTTTCTTTAGAATCAATTTTCAATACATTTCTCAATATGCTCTTCGGTTTATGAGCAAATTTAGTTCAATTTTCTTAGTGTAAGTGGATAGAAAATAAATTATTAAAAATACTGACTCAGAGCGAGAAGTAAAAAATATATTGCGTCCATGTGAGCTGCTAACTGAGTTGTAGGAACATTTTTTATATCGAGTAAGCATGCTTAATTTTAATTCGATCAAGGAAACCAGTGCCGAAGGCCAACATCGAAAACATGAGCATGTTCAGAGCTCAACCATAAATGGAATACCAGCACAAAATCTTCAACTATGGACGCTTTTCTACACCTAACTTTGTTGAAGATGACGATGAGTTTTCCCAAATAACCGAAACAAAAAATAATAATGTCTTGTAAAAAAAATCAGTAGGAAAAGCCGTCAAATTTCTTCTGGAAATTAAATTATCGGGTCTTAATGCTAATTTGGCGATGTTTCATAAGGAAGAGAAACGACCATATTCGTCGGTTACGGAAAGTCGTGTTGGGAATCTAACGGGTTTAAATTAGGAAGGCATTTCATCACGTCCACGCATACAAAGGAATATTTTTTTTCAAACCTACACGATAAATCACCAACTTTCACAGCTAAACAAATTCTGCACTGCCGAGTTATTATGATAATGACAAGTCGTATTCACTGTGATTATCTATTAATTAGTCTTTTCATTAAGCAACCGTCAGCTCAACCTTTGTAATTTCCAGGTCCTGCCTAGATAACGAAAAATAAATTGTGAACGGTGCTTTTCTAAGCTGCCCGGGAAGAAATTTTCACGGGCATAATTGCACGTTGTCAGGCTGCGGGTCACACCATCCAATTCTAACGCCTCGAAAATTTTAAAGATGGTATTAATAGGCAGGGGGAAATAAGGAATACGTAACGACAAAGACTGAATTCCTACTGCCGGCAAGGATGTAACTTTACCCATGCCCTCGCTCCCTCCGAAGGGAACCCGTTCCCCAAATTTCCCACGCTTCCTTGGTTAGCGCCACAGCACCAAAACCACCCGCTGGTGAGAAATCAAATGGGCGATTAAATTGAATTGTTCCCTGACGCCTTCCACGACGCGTTACGACACAGTCTTGTTTATATGTTGCCATGGAGAGGCTTAGTAACTCATAAACGGAGGAAACACGATCTTGGAACTTTTCTTCCGACAATTGCTTGGTACTTGAGCGGTTGGTTTTTACTTATTGACCGTGGCAACGCTAGTCCAATGCTATCGCATTGGAAGACACAACTTTCTCTTTTGCCTTCATTATTTAGCTCTCGGTGTTGACCTTTTCCTCTTGAATTCTTTCTCATTTGCGCAAGGTTCATCTATCGTTAAATACGAATCTGCTGTGTCTGAGCCAAGTGATGGTTTTCAGTATATCATCCGAGCAGGTGTACCAAAATAACCTTCATTCATTTTGAAATTTCTCATGAGGAAAAGACAAAATTTCGGTGGCCCTCCTCCAATGATGAATGTACGTATATTAGTTAATTTTCGACGCAAACCTTCATCTATACTAAAAGACCCACCCGCACCCACTCCCTACTCCATCTCTTCCTATTCCTAGGATATCTCTCACCAAGCACCCACCTTTATTTCGTCTCTCCTCCCTTCTAAATTCACTCCCTCACACTGTCGATCATTTTTATTTATCATATAACAATTTCACCACCCAAGCTTTTTTCCCACCTGTCGAAAAATTAAATTTTCCCCGGTCCATGCTCGGTTCTCGTTGTTATTGTTATGATTGTTATTCTTTCATGTTTTTTATATTTTTCACTGTAAATTGGCGCTACTTCTGTATGTGAATTATTATTATAAGGTAATCTACCGGTTAAGGTAGGTTTTTGGATGGACACAACCATCAAATAAACATTTTGTAACTCCAAACAAAACCAAATCCAGCAACCTAATCTACATCAGGTCCCTCTTCATCTCTGTGTATTTCTTTCCTCCCTTCATCCCGTTCAACATCCCTATCCTGTTCCTGCCCTTTCCTCGCTTGCCCAACATTCTCCCCTCTATTACCCTCTGCAACATTCCACCACCGCTCAATATGCCTTTCATCCATTTTTCCTGCCTCCATAGAATTTCTCTCAACAAACCCCTCTCCTCACCCACCATCTCTAGTACTTCCTCATTTGTTTTCCTTTCGGTCCATTTCACCTTCTCCATTCTTCTCCACACCCACATTTCAAAAGTGTCCAATCTACGTCTATCCTCCTGCTTCAGTGACCACGTTTCCGCGCCGTACATAGCTACGCTCCATATCAGAGTTTTTACGAGTCTTGTCTTAACCTCCCTACTCAACGTCCCCGTCATCAACTCCCTCCTCCTTGAGAAAGCCTCCTTGCCTAGCGCAATTCTTCTCCTTACGTCCCTACCACTTTGACCGTATTGGTCCAAAACACTTCCGAGATATGTAAACTGTTCTACCTGCTCTATTCCCCCCCCCTATTTTAATATTTAGCTTAGCCTTTTTCTTTCTGGAAAATCGCATAACCTTTGTTTTATTAATATTGATTCTAATCCCATATTTATCGCTCTGAACCTCCAATTCACTCAACAATGCTTGCAACCCCTTGGCTGACTGAGCAACTAATGCTTGGTCATCAGCAAACCTAACCGATTTTACGAATTCCTCTCCGACTTTCATTCCTACCTCCAGTTCTTCCCATGCCTCTTTAATCATTTCCTCCACATATACGTTGAACAGCACTGTTTAATGTAAATAATGCTTTAAAAATAAATAAAAGGCTTTTTACTTTTCCACAGACATTTAATATAAGGCACAACGCGTTTCACCGATTTGTGGCATCATCAGGTACACATTTACTTAACCAACAGTGCTAGAATATATACGCTTAGGACAGAGTGGGGGCGGGGAGGGGAAGGAGGGCCTGAGTGGGGTGTAAATCGGTGAAACTTGTTGTACCTTACAATAAAAATCTATGGTAAAGTACATTGTCTTTTTAGTATGGATATTAAATACTTCCACGAAGTGAAGACTGAAACAGTAGGATAAATGCAAACCCTCATATTAAGGCTTAGCATCAAGATTTCATTTTAAATTCAATTATTCAAATTATTTTCACTTCGTTACTATCCTACCACTAATTGTTTTCCTAATATAAACTAGTAAAGGTTTTTAATTGCATGAACCATCATCTGCAGTCCGGCAGCATACAAGGGTGGTCTGAAAAGTTTCCGATCTAACAAAATACAAGACTTTTTCTGAAATTCTTTAGGTCGGAAATTTTTCAGACCACCCACGCAAAAGGTTACGGAAAAATGGAACGAATTGGACGGTAAACCCATTGAATAGTGTGATGTAACAACCATTATCGGGCGCATATTAATGATTTCCTACGAATAACACGTTTTTGCCGAATTTTCACTACCATAGGGAGCAAACTTTACCGGTGGAAATCTATAAGGACAGTAGTCGAAATCATTTAATCTAAAATTTGAATCGTCTCATGAGTTTTGGCGGTCTATTTACATCTACAGCTGCACCAACTATGCCTCAATTATTAAGTCTCAGAGCTGGGTTAACCCTATCGCAAAGATACATGATTTTGCATGTGGTTTTGTTCTCTTTTACGGGTGGTGACCTAACATCTACCCTTGAGACGGTTTGAGCGGTATTATGTAGATGTAGATGATACCAATCGTGTGGTTTTGCATCTTATACAGATGATAAAAGTTAGCTCCCCAGAAACATAAGCAAGTCAGATAAACGTCCCAAAACAAGCGAAAGCATAGATTCAATAATTCGTTTACCCCGCTCACTAATTGTGAAGTCAACTCAAGGGGGAAACACTAAGAAGGAAATGGATGGGCACTGACGTACATAGTTAGGAACATAGAAGTTATATTCCCCCTGAACTCACTCAATGGCTGGCGTCCAAACGCCACCACCCACGAGACCTTCGGCCGAGTGGTGGGGTGTCGTGTAAGTATATTTGTTGTTCTATTTAGCTGCAATTATCCGTCCTGAATGTTTGGAATGATGCCTTATGGCTGGTGGCTAAGTTACATGTTAGCCCCCCCGTTAGTTTGTTGGGATTCCTCAGTTCTTCTTCTTCCATAAATTTGTGGCTTCTCCCTGCGGTTTTTGTTTCTTTGTAAAATTCGGGTGGTGCCCTAACACCCCCCGCCACATGCCCTTGCGGCGGCTTGCGGGGTATTGAGTAGATGTAGATTTGTGCTTTTGGTGTGGTTGGTGTAGTGATTACAAGCAGAATGATATTCTTAATGTGTAAAATATTGCATGGGTGGCGTCCGGTTTCCATCTTCCAAATTCCCTTTCGGTGGATCTAGGGGTGCCATGTGTTTGTCCAATTATTGGATAAGATGCAATATGGTTGGTGACCAAACACCCTATGCCACACGTCCTTGCTACGGCTTGTGGGGTAGTGTATAGTTCGGATATGTGTAGATAGATGTAGATTAATTAATTGCAGACCCTCATTTTTACTTCATGACTGGTTGAAATGATCTCACATATAAAAATAACTGTCATCTATTAAATGCAACGGTTGTTGTAACACGGAAGAAATACACCGGGGGGTTTCGATTATTTTTTCTAAACTGCACTTGCATTTCCATAATATAAACTAATTATGGTCTTGACATATAAAATTTACGATATTTTTGTGTTCCAAAAAAATTAGCTAATAATAGGAGAGAAACCTGGAATACCATACAGATTGTGATTTAATAGAATGTTCTTCGATTGTTACATAAGAGGGTTGTTTGGTTAATTTCAAGGTTAATACGTACGTTAATCTTAAATATTTAAGTTAAAGTAAAATCTACGCATAGATAATATTGTAAAAATTAGATGAGATCCCGTATAATAAATCAAAGGTCATATATTGATCAGCACTCATCAAATTCTCATGAGTTAATGCTCGAAAATCAGAATAATGAAGGAAGAAGAGAATTCTGGTAATTTATTCCTGGAAGGAAGACACTTCTTCGAAAATTGTAGCCTTGCATATGTGTAAGGACATTTGTGATTTTTATAATACACCTTATGCCTGGGGCATGTCTGGTCATTAGTCTGGGATGCGCATGGAATAAAATATACCTTGTTGTTTTTAGCCTATCTTCTGAGAGCTATTATAAATTATTACAATTTTGAAAACTGTACGATTGTAAGTGATTAATACTTGAAAGTATTAGATAGAAAATGTATAAATCATTTGCATTTGTCAAAGGTATGATGTCAAAAACTTTATAATTACAA
Organism: Hetaerina titia; assembly: GCA_037158775.1. NCBI lineage: Eukaryota > Metazoa > Arthropoda > Insecta > Odonata > Calopterygidae > Hetaerina > Hetaerina titia. The sequence continues at coordinate 44,536,432 of CM073772.1, read as the reverse complement.
AATTTGAATGAACAGAAAAATAATAATTTTTCTTCAGCATTTAAATTCCAAACTAAAATTTGTGAAGCATTCGAATGTGTCACTTAATTATCATATATATATATATATATATATATATATATATATATATATATATATATATATATATATATATATATATATATTATAGTATCATATCATAACATAAAATTAACGAAGGATTAGTGCTGCTGAGAGTGCACCCCGACTGGCTTCTTGATATGTAAATTAGCCAGCTTTTGCATTCTTTTTTTTGTGTTCAAAGATCATGATTAACTGAAATTGTAAAAAAATGTAAAAAGGACTTGAGTGAATTTAGCTGTTATCCACGCCCAAATGGCATTTGTTCAATTTGTCTAATTTTTACTTGTTAAAATATAAAAAGAGAATTGAAAAAAAAGAATTAAAAATTTACCTCAACTGTTAGCTACGTAGCTCCGCGGATGGACTTCCAGTGCTATCGGAAGCTTTGGGTAATTGCTGCTGGTATGCCATGCAGATTTTGACTTCATTGCTACCTGAATTCTGACACCACGTGTTTCTTTCTCCGAGTGACTTGCCGCCTTGGTGGCTTTATTTCAGAGTATGCCTAATATCGCCTTTTGCTCTACGTCTTGTTTAAAATGTCCTTTTATTTTTGCCCAGCCATCAGCTGTTTCTTTCTTATCGAATTTTTTTTATCCATGGAGGTGTTCATTCAGAGAAAACTACCTCATCAAAACTAGAAAGGGATAATGCAATTTAAAATTTCATTTACCAACAATTTAACGTTGCTTTTGCATATTCGACACGACCCTTAATTTCTGCGCAGCCCATGAGATTGCTCTGCTCAAATGATTATAGCATGAATAGTTTAACAAATAAAGTCGCTGAATGTCAGCGACTCAATTTCAGATGTACCGTCTATTGATTGGAGCACAAAGTTTTCAAAGGGGGTTATTACAAAGAGACCTGAAAATGGCTATTTTACTCCTTTACGGTGTAATCCATGTATCAACTTGTCACTTCACCAGCCATGGGCGATAATTAATATTAGATATATATATATATATATATATATATATATATATATATATATATATATATATATATATATATAGATTCGGAGCATTTGGGCGTCTTAAAACATCGCAGATTTCAGATTAAATTAGGTTTCCTTGGTGGTGTAGTTGGTAGCACGTCCGCCCGGCAAGTGGAAGGTCCGGTGTTCAAATCCCGGCTAAGGAAATATTTTTACTCTCGTGATCTGCTCAAAAACCGCCTTCCCCACATGTCCTGTCTTCGCCTTTTATGTGTTTTTCTATCCCCTTTCCTAATACCTATTTCTATGTTTGAATGAATATTTGTATATACGTAGTCCCGCCTATATTTAATGTAAGTATATGTACGAAGCAAATATATATGTACGAAGTCCCGCCTATATATATATACATACATATATATGGAGTATATATATATACGAAGTCCCGCATTATATATATATATATATATATATATATATATATATATATATATATATATATATATATATATATATATATATAGATTAGAAGTTAGAACTAGTGGCCCAAGACAAAAACACAGAAACGCAAAAAAAAAGAAAAGAAACTCACAAGGTTTCGAATTTTCGGTGGTACACGCCAACTTTATCAAGGAAGAGAAGGGTTTTGTCCTTCTCTTCCTTGAGAAAGGTGGCGGGGACCACCGATATTCACAAAAGTGTTATATATAGTCAGTAACGAACACACCCGAAAAAGTCTTAAATATGAACAGTATTAGAGGAATTAGTGACCATAGAGCTATAAATGCTAAGTCTTCCCTTTGTAGGATCAGAAGTAAAAATGAAAAAAAAAATTATTTGTTTAAAGAATGGGACTACAATGGCTTAAAATGAGTGTTACAGAGTCAATTTACAAATTTTTAGAAAGGTGGTTAAGACCGGAATACTGAGGATATGTGGAGTCACTTCCTTGACGTCATGTACTAAGTGGTCATCAGGTTAATTTCCAGCAAATTTATGAAAGATAGAACGAAATCTAGATGGTACAATGCGGATGTTAAAAAATCATTGCGACGTCAAAGGCGATGTCACGCCAAGATGAAAAATTTAAGGAATGATAATATATTCGATGGTTTCTGGCTCAACTTTGGGGAAGTTCATGTTGATGGAATGAAGAACACAACATATTTTTCCGCTCTATTCTTTATTTGGGTACTACTAGTTTGCACGCTTAGGTGTCATCATCGGGTACAAATTCACTCAAGTTGCAGTACATTTATATACCATTCCTTGTGGGGGAAGGGGCGTAGCTTGTATACCATCAGCTTTAGATCAAATGTGCATTTTGCAAACATTACTCAATCTCGCTGTATTCATTTTACCTTCTATTTATGAAAACAAAATGATTTCCACATTTCAGAAAAATATTTATGACATGAATTGCCATAATACAGACCCTTGAAGTATTGTTACTTTTGAACCGTGCTTGAATAGTCGTAAGGGAAAATTATTCTAAAACTACTCAGGACATGGGTATCATACTAGTCGGCTTGCGAAGCATATAGGAACATAGATGAGCGTAAACACCGCAATTATTGGACGAAGTTTGGCTACTTGGGCAGCGGGATCGCCGGTGGTCTACACTTATATCTACACTTATGGAAAACTTAGAGAGAAATTAGTAGATAGCTGAGTCATATCAACCTTAGACAGACCAAGGTTCACGAGGACAATCCTAGTTTGGAGTCTGAGAGGACCTCGAACCTGGGACGTTTGGATTAAATGCCGTCGCTAGACCAACTGATTCCTTTCTCATAAGTTATGTTAATTGGAAGCAGTTAGGAATTTTCCATGGAGTAAAATGGCCTCAGAAATCATGCAGAATGTCCAATCTAGTTATAGTAAACTACTTGCAATTGAAGAACATAACATTTGATTATGTTTGATCTTCGATTATAATTCATTGCGCGGTAGCGGCCTCCAAGTCGTAAACAACTGCGAGACTTCCAGTTTTCCCGGGTCTCTTTTTTTTTCTCCTCCACACTCCGGGACTAATTAGAATATGATGAAGCCATTGCAGTTTGTCACGAAATCAATTCACCGCGAAGGATTGGAAGTGGCTCCGCCGAAGATGAATGATGGCGAGAATTAAGATGGAGTGGGACTCCCACTTCTCCCTAACAACACGACGATTTAAAATGGGAAGGCCCGAGCAGAAGTCAAGACGGAAAGGTCAGACAAAGAATTTATTATGTTATGCCCACCTCTCAACCGTAACTGATACGTAGCACGCACTCCGACGAGACCGGTAACCACGGAGATTGACTGCATTATTTATACATTCTAAACCCCTTGAAGGATTAGTAGAATTAGTATTAACGGCTTCATTGGGTTATGAATGCGTATATTATGTAGAGTATTCTTTATATATATATATATATATATATATATATATATATATATATATATATTCCGGGGGAAGTGGCGGACATGGCCACGTACGGTGTGGACGAAAAGTGGCCACTGGGTGTGCGGAAACGGCGGTAGTCGGGACTGTTCGCAGCGTTACGGGTGAGCGTCTCACAGCTGCTGCGCAATGCGAATCACTGCGAGGGCGTTTGGCAGGGGAGACGGAGGATGTCTGGACAAAGGCATCTTCCAATCTCAATCTTGTTGTTATTTTGCTAAATGTTAAGTACACGGAATAGTATGACCGTAAGACAGGATTTTCTGTTACAACAGCTGGGTTACCTAACCTTAGTCTTGTGTTTGCGAATTCGGGATCGGAAAAGAGTATCCAAATCGATCAACGACTGAATCTAATTCTCCTTATTGCAAGGAGCAAGGTCCTCTACTGAAGCTTAGCATCCTAATAACACCCTTGCTGTCATGGCGCATCCCTCTTGAGTCAGTTAAGTGGTTTTAAATGCATTTGTATGCAGGAATAGTGTTCTATAATTGTGAATCATGCATGATGCGTGGCTTTGTCTGTTCTTTGTGTGCTGTGCATACCTTGATTGAATACATCCTCTGCCACACACCTTCCCGGTGGCTTGTTGAGAGTATTTTGTAGATATAGATGAATATTAATCCCGAGAGCCCTTTATGAGAACTTTAGTCTTTAGCCAGCTGTCTTCCCGTCCAGAGACTCTTCCTTCATATTTTTTCCCGTGACAACATACCGGACACATTACTCTAGAACGGATATTATCGGTAATTTTCAAGTTCATTAATTCACAGGTTCACCAAAGGAATCTGAAATATATGCCAAAGGGAGAACACAGAGGAATAACCACATCATTAGACCAAAAATGTGGAAAACATTTAGGGAATATCTGCGGAGCAGCGTTAAGGAAACTAGGGTCCATAAAAAAATCGAGGGGAAAATCGAATGAAAAATTTAAGGTAGGGTGTTATTTCGCGTTGGGTAGACCTCACCTTGAATATTTTGGACATTACACCGGTGTTAATTATGGTATTAAGCAGGATACTAAGAAAAGTTGAACGTTTCATCAATGATAATGAATGAACAGAAATATCCGCATTATTATTGAAATGCCTTGGTTGGAAAACATTAGGGAAACGAAGATTACAGTCAAGGCTTAAACTCTTAGATGAGAACAAATCATTTGAGTTTAACGCCGACACAAGTGATTTTCCTAACGTAGTAATAGACGAGACCACAGTGTGAAATTGACTCTGGGTAAATTGACTAAAACCAATCAACATAAGGAATTATTTTCCTCATGTGATTCGATATTATTACAACAGAAAAGAGAGAAGTATACACAATCGCCGACTGATTCCAGTGCTTACGTTCTTCCGTCACACGATATTCAGTGAAGGGAGGTAGATGTGTGTTTGCATGCACGTGGAATGATGGCATGTTTCCATGAATTTGTGCACTGCTGTGGAATGGGGTTTGCATGTGTGTGTTGGTTTTGAATGCGGTATTTCTTTTTTCCTTTTGGGTGGTGACCTAAAACCCCCCGCCACACGCCCTTGCAGCGGCTTGCGGGGTATTATGTAGATGTATGCTTGATAAAAAGATCAGGGAAGCAGGGAAGTATACGGGAGAGGAAAGGGCGTATGGAAAACTCTACAATAAAGAATGGCTAGATGGATTGGACTCACCATGAGGTACAATGGATTAGTTAGAAACATAAAAGAAGGAAAAATTGAAGGGAAGAGGAAGGCCAAGAGATAAGGGTGTAGGACAAATTAGGAGATTCGTAAAATAGACAGTCTATCAAGGGGTTAAGGAATTAACAATGAATATTAAATAATGGATGGTTGCAGTGAACCAATCTTACCAATGAAATACGGATAATAATGATTTATTGTCAATAAGCATCTAAGAAAAGTTTAATTGTGACCTTTGGATATGGACTTTTAATATTCCACATTCTAAAAAAGGCATGTAATTCATTGCAAAATATTGTGACAAGAATCTCAACAGAAAGAATATTAATTTAGAAAGAACGTCCTTGTATAATCGACAGAAAAAAAACTTAAAGATTGCAAGCGTTTAACCGTTATCGGGAGTCATTAGTCACCTTAAAACGTTGAGACGAGTCGTGCGGAAGCAGAAGTTATTTAGCGAAAGAATAATTTCTGGAGGATACTGCTACTCTTATTTATTGAAACCAAATTTTAAAAAAAATACCGAAAAACTTGAAAGCGAACTATTTACGAAAGTTTTAATCTCACATAAAAGTTATCAAAATTCTTTGGTGAAGTTAGGGGCACGTGAATACTTTCGCCCCTGGAGATAATCCCGAACATTTTCATTGGAAATTTTATTGGGCGGAGAACAAGAAACTGTTAGAAAAATGAGAAAATTGACACAAATTCAGATAAATTAAAGATCATTATGTCATCACTAGTAAAATAACATCGAGATACAGAAATATACCGTTTGAATTTACGCAAGTTCTAAAAAACTTTCTTGAGGTCTCACATTGATACGAATTTCATATAATTGGATAACTCGTTTTCCCAAAAATTATAAATTAATACTTAAACCGAACATACCACAATTCTAATCGATTACGCTTCAAAACAGCATTAATACATTAAATGAGATGTAAACAAACAAATACCGGGACCGTAAACTTTAGTTTTATAAGTTTATTAAGTTATCTAGTTTATTAAGTTTACGGTCCCGTTGTTTACATTGATTCACGATCGTAGCTATGTTCCTTGCATATTTAAATTAAATGAGATACCAATCGTGTGGCTTTGAATCCGAAATAGAGGATATAATTCAGCCCTCTCCAATCAAAACTCTAGGGCTGACGATTGTCTCAAAATAAGGGAAATAGACTGCCGAACGCATAGGTTCAAGTATTATTTTTCTCCACACCCTATCCGTGACAACAACCCAAGGAGGCAGCCCTACATCAGAAATGGTTAACCATTGGCGGAAATAATTAGGAACATAAAAGTTACATTCCCTCTCAACTCACTTCACGGCTGGTATCCTAACGACCCTCGCCTACGCCCCCTTGGGCTGAGTGGTCGGATGTCATGTAAGCAAAGTTGTAAATCTAATTCATTTGACAATTGGCCGTCCAACATGAGTGGAATGCTATCTAGTACTCAGTGACTGAATTACATGTGAGCCACTCTTTTTAATGAGTATATTTAATTGTCTTCATATGTGTGTCCTTTGGAGTAATTTTTTTAGGTAGTCTACTGGTTAATGTAGGTTTTTGGATGGACATAACTATCAAATAAACATTTTGTAACTCCAAACAAAACCCAATCCAGCAACCTAATCTACATCAGGTCCCTCTTCATCTCTGTGTGCTTCTTTCCTCCCTTCATCCCGTCCAACATCCCTACCCTGTTCCTGCCCTTTCCTCGATTGCCTAACATTCTCCCCTCTATTACCTTCTTCAACATGCCACTACCGCTCAATACGCCTTTCATCCATTTTTCCTGCCTCCATAGGATTTCTCTCAACAAACCCCTCTCCTCACCCACCATCTCCAGTACTTCCTCATTTGTTTTCCTTTCGGTCCATTTCACCCTCTCCATTTTGGAGTAATTACTAACATTATAATATTCGAAAGGTGCATGAAAGACTTTGCATGATTGGTGTCCGGTCGGCCCCCTTCCACGTGTGCTGTAATTGAATCACGGGTTGATACGCTTGTGGAAGTATTTCAGTAAGTGTAGTATGGCTGGTAACTTAACACCCCCCGCCACACGTCCTAGCTAAAGCTTGCGGGTTGGACTTTCAATGTAGATGTAGATAGTAATGATTTCAATCGTCTATGATTTTCTTGTTTTATCCTATTATGCATATGTACAGAACGAATAACGTTGTTAGTCGAATAAATGTCCATTATATTCCCCAGTTGACGTACAGAAACAGTAGATAGACATATGTGAGAAGAGAACTAGATGATATTATTGCATGTTGACATAAATACTCCGCGATCCAACAAAAATGTGTGTGGCAGGGGGTGAAAGCACCAGGTGGGAAGGGTAAGTGATAAAGGAGAATATGGGAGAGAAAGGGGAAAGGGAAAGATGTTTAATAAGAATCTATCAAATAACATGCAAATCTGTATACCTGCTGGAGGAAGACGCAATTCAAAATAAAAGTTAATTCACCTGATATTTTATTTATTTATACACGAAAAAAGGGAATAAAAAACATGTCGTGACCACTGTCTGAAACATTGTTCGATTGAATACAATTTATCTTAATATCGAACATTTTGTCATTGACGGTAACACAAAGCACTTACTTTTATGAATCGGTTGAGGCATAATAATTTCAGAAATAGGGTTTCATTCATTTCAAGAAATAATTCAGTGGATAGATTTCTGTAGGCAAAAGGCCAATTGAAAAAACACCGGTACATCAAACATCAAATGGTACGCTAAATTTCTGTAGAGTCATTTCTTTTAACACCATGGAGATGTGAGGAGCTTCCGCAGCGATAAAAGGTAATAACCCACGACGATTTCTTCTCAGAGTGTCCATAGTTCTTAATGACTTCCCTTTCTCTCAGCCTTTAAACCTACCCATTCTTTCTACCATCTCTACCCTTTTGATCGCACCTATCATCTCTTTCATTATCATTTCAGACACAATTGCTTTTAAATCATCTTACTAATTGCTAATGCTTTTGGTGTTAACATTAATAAATCTAGATTCGCCTCCGTAATAAGCAGTCCATTCGGACATTGTTGAAGCTTCTCATGAAGCTCAAAAAAAGCGTGAAAAATAAAATATGCACCATGAAGAATGTTAACATGACTTTTTTTATGTTAGAAACCTGTTTCTCTTTGCGTCACGAGAATTCAAAAGTAAGAAATTGGTTACTGATAATAGGAAAGGATCTACCTAAGAAATTTCGCTGAGGCATTTGTTAACAAAATTGTTAACGGGAGGTATTACTGATAACTAGAGAGTGCAAATTCAAATAGAATTACACAAACGAGATATGACATTTTCCAAGGAAAATTCTCGTCACCTCCCGAAAAAATTTTATCCGACACCGGTCACTTTTTTATGCAATTAATTTGAAATAATTCAACTTTTCAGTTCACAATAAATAAATTTTTACCCATAAAAATACTGATCCAAAGATGGTAATTTTTATCAATCCATCTTCAGATTAATTAGTAAAATCGAAGGAGGAAGTTAAGAGGGGCGGCATCCTTTCCTCTTGCTCAATCTGTGACATGAAAGAATTAATCGAATGCTGTCGATTTCACCGAAATCAAATAAATTAATATTTATATATTAATTATAATATATTTATAATAAAAATCGTCTGTGTGTATTCTATCGCATCCGATAGAATAAGAGTTAAAATAACTGTTCCCTAAGCTGATACGAAAATGTCGATCATTATGTAATATGAACAAAGTATACGGAGCACCTGAAACCAGGAAATTCAATTCCATATTGTCGATTTGTGCTTCACCATACAAACTTTTAATAATCAAACCACTTAACTTTTCCACGTAAACTTTTTAATTTTACAACCCAGGTTTCGTTATGGCGTGGCGTACGATGTTATCATCAACATAACACACTACACTAGGATGGACATAACATCGACACTAGGATGGACACCGCTCCGACTCAGAAGGAAGCTGAACAGGCTATGTGGGATGTTCAAGATAGTAAATAAAGAGAAGGGGTGGGAGGAGCTCTCAGAAAGATTAGACAAACCAAATTACATTGGGCGGAAGGACCATCAGTTCAAAATAAAACATAGAGGGCACAAAACAAACATTAAAAAAAACTCCTTCCTCAATCGTGGAATAAAAGAATGGAATGAGTTACCTGAGGATATCTTTAAGTCCTTACCTTATTCATTAAATAAATTTAAAACGAGGTGTATGCTCGCCTTAAAAACGTGTGAGTGAGAAATAAAACCGTATGTACATGTGCTATGAATAATGTGTTAACGGGACGCGATTTTGAACGGTATATGAAATTGAAGATACGTGATTACGGACGAAGTGTGGCGATGGACGGTGCGTAGTATGTACTCGTGTGGTGTACACCTAATCCTTGTGTGATAGTAAAGGAGAGGTCGGTAATCTTAAAAGTGTCATTGAATATACGAGCATTTTGTCTCATATCTGTTCTTCTTGTGTGTGTATGTATGTGCATTGTAAGAGTGACCAGTGATCACACTGGACCGTTGCCACCAGGTAAATTGCCTAATTGCAACGAAGTATGTAAATAAATAAATAAATAAATTTACAAGCGTATGGTCGCAACACCTGATGGTGTTATGCTATAACGAAACCTGGGTTGTAAAATTAAAGAAAAAAAGATTATGCGGAAAAGTAAAGTGGTTTGATTATTAAAAGTCAGTATGAAGATTTTCCACCAAGTTACGCCAGAAACTGTTTTATTCGCCATACAATTTAAAGTAAGTTGTGCACTTACGTGAGGCGCATGCGTCTCTTGTTTCTATGAACATTTCCCGTTGAGTTTAACGTCGTCAAAACCAACGTATCAAAGCGAATCGTTTGACATAAATATGGGGTTTCAGTGTAGTTTACAGGTTGACAGAAGCCTACGCGTTATCGTTTTATCTTGAAAAACTGGACCGCGTAAGCTTCTCCTTAGGGAGGGAGGGCGAGCTAGAGAGGATGGGTGGAATTTTCAAGCTACACGGTCCAGGAATTAGCTCTTCTGTAAGACAGTGCCAAAAGCAACATAAGTGCAAATCCCGAGACAGGATTTAATATGTGCCAACGTGCTGAACCTTTCCGGACGGGGATTTAAAACATTAACACGTATTTAAGTTCTCCTCTCCCCCTTCTCTCCCCCCCGCGCGAAGAAGGACCCCGAGCCTTGGCGTCTAGCGCACAGTCCACGACGACGGTTTCTAATGACGAGGAGACACTCGAATAATAATACACTTTGCAACCACAAACGTGAAATAATAACCCGGCTATTCTTTGGATCGCAAGTCACGATGCATCACGTTGGGTCCGAGAGTGCTTGGGCGATTATCAACAGTGATGATGGAATGAATGGGGGAGCCACTTTTAAGACGACTAAGAAGTTCCGTCCGTGGGAATTAATCAAAGCGTTGCGGCTTTTTACAGTTTAATCAATTTTGTCGGGTGGGAAGAATACGGTTGCACGCATGATTTATCCCCTTCCGAGTACGCTCGGGCACCCCATACCGGCTCCCCGGGCGACGCAGGCGGCCGGGAAGGAGAGGAGGGAGGAAGCGTCGGTTCATTCTTGTGTGTGTGGTGGGGGCGGGGGTGAGATGATGGAGGCTGTAGGGAGGAGGAGGGTTGAGGGTTAAGAAGAAGGGGAAAAAAGATGAGAAGCATGCAGAGTCGGTCGCTTTTTCCTCAGGAATGACTTTTTTCACGATATGTAAAATATACGGTGCTCGCTGATATTGATGTCCGAGGGTATTCACGCCACCGCGACCCCTTCGTTCTCACTTGGAGTTTTTTTTCAAAAACCCATTTATACAAACGTACGCGCGCGTTTTCCCTACCCTCCCCCCCCCATTCCTCCTACTCCCAGAAACCCCTTGGTTCTCGAACGCTCCCGCCTATCTGCTCCGTGGAATCTTCGAAGGCGATCATTTAAAAACACTTGCCTGTCATTCCCTCTTCCCTCACGGTCACTCCCGTTCCACATCCCCTCAAACCAACCTCCCCTTCCCTCCCCTTCCCCACTCCGCCCTCGAAAACGCCTACCACGGTCCCCACTCCCCGATACACGTCATCCGAGACTCGCGCGGAGATGCGAAGTGAAGTGTTACAAAAGACACGAGCACTAATTCTCCTCTCGCCGTTCTCCGGAGGACTTATGGGGGGGGAGGAGGGAGAAGTTCTCTCTCCTTCCGACCACCAATACCAGCCCATCCACACATAAAACGACCATTTAAAAAAATTCGTACCCGAAAGTGTGAGGGTCGGTCGCGCGCTCAACTCGACACACAACCGCCAAACACCCAAGCACCCCGACTTCCTCAGATACACACAAAAACATACCCTCACGACCAACCCCCCGAAACCACGAAATCGCGTCTAACCCTTAAAAACACCACGGTAACCAACCCATAAGCTGGTTCAGTCTGTGACAGTATACTCCACATAGTACCAAGTCCACCGGCGTATAAAATTCACGCGCAAGTGTAAAAGGACTGGTTCCTACATCTACATGACTCCCCGCAAGCCACCACTAGGGTGTGTGTCAGGGGGATAATAGATAATATAATGGAACGTGAATAGAAAATATTGTGGAGTGATACGGTCCTATCAAATAAGTTTCCGCAAAAATCATAAAGTTTGGGTTGGAGAGTCAGTGTTCCTCTTCACATGCCGCCTGTGGTTTCCCAGAAAGATCTGGAATACAAAAAAAACACACAGTTTGGGTGACGCTGAGGATATCTAGAGCGTCACCCTGAGTCGAACCCGTGTCCTAGGGTCAATAGCAAAGTGCTCTACGCACTAGACTACCATGCTAATACGAGGAAAAAACAAAAAAGGTCCTCCTCCGCCCATCCCCTGGCCGCGGACGGGCGACCGCCGCACATTAGACGATAATCCCCAAATATTTCCCTTGGGCGACCTCACACGCACGAAAAAAAAAGAATGAACACGAGCGCGCGCATTCCACCATCACCCTGACCCGGCCCAAATCCTTTCAACCACCACCCCCCGCACACGCAAGCACACCCTCTCTCGCTGCACACACACACCTGACTGCCAACCTCACATATACAGACAGACGCACACACACACACACACACATAAGGGACGTACACACAAAACCGAGCCTACCTGCCATCCCAATCCTTCCCTTTAGCCTCTCCCTCCTCTCTCCATCCTCCTGCCTCTCTCCCACTCCCCCCTTCCTCACAGCTTCCCTCTCGCTCCCGCTATCTCCAGCACATATCTCGGTCTCGTCATCTGTCTACCTGACTCACGCCAGAGATGAAAATCTGTTCTTATGACAGTGCCTCCGCGGGTGGCTCGGCTACGGATCCTCTCACTCCCACCCCTCCTCTCCTCCCTTCCTCCCGTCCGCACCCCACCCTCCCCCTCCTCGTCCCCACGAAAAAGACTTGACATCAATCTGAAACACCTTCCCCTCACTCCCATCTCCCCCCCCATTCCACTTCCCTCCTCTCCCCCCACCCCCACGCTAATTCGCCCACTGCGACGACCCCTCCCCACGTCCTTAAAACCCTTCTGCTCTCCGCCTCCCCTTTCCCCCGCCCCCCCACTCAAATTCTCCCCGCCAATCTTTCCACCTCCCTCCCTCCCTCTCGCCCCCATCAACCACCCGCCCACCGCCGCCGCTTCTTAAAATATTTCCCCACCTTTCTCCTCAATATCCTTTCCATTTCAACCACTTACACCCTCACTCAATCTCTTCACCCTCACCCCCCCCCATATCCCCCCCCGGTCCTTCCCTCCACCCCTCGCCGCGACCCCCCTTCAGACATCAGCATATCTTCCCAACCCCCGCCCCGGTCGCCCCTTCTCCTTCACCAATCCATCTTCCCTTTCGAATGGCATTATACTCTTCGGGCCACCTCCTCCTCCTACTCCCATCCTTCCCTCTCTTCTCCGTCAACTTTATCTCTCTTCCCCCCCCCCCGGTCTCCCTCACCCGTGTCATTATTCATGCTCGCTCTTTTCTCTCCCATCCGTCCGTGAGCGCGAGCTTATACAAATGCGCACGTTGATCTGGTGAAATTTTTATTGTTTGCCCTTATCAATTCCGAATTTCCCTTCTCTTGCCGAAATTTTTATTCATTCTTGGTTTTCGGAGCCAAGGGATTGGAGAAGTCGTCGCGTTTGGTTCTCGGGGTGGCGGTGGAAACGACTCGGCCTGGCATCGGTCGGTTGCGGTGTCGTAGTCGGGGGCACCTGGCCCGGTGTGTTTCCGCGAGGGTCGCGGCATCTAAACCCGCCTGCGGTGAGACCTCTTCGCCATCGGGGGCGTGAGAAATCACAATACCGACCCGCTATTCGATCTAACCGTCGGTTTAGCTACATTCGCTTCCTTAAGACTCGAAAATTTCTACATTATATTCCGAAATAAAATACGAAATTTGCATGCGTCTGTCTGCATTTCTCTTAATTCCATCTACATCCATGCAATATCCTACATGCTTTCGTGAGGACTTGTGGCGGGTAGGTTGGTGTTGGGGCATCAGCCATGAACAGAATCAACATGAACAAATATGAGTTAATAGATTCACATGAATACATAAGTGTTCGTTTACACAAACACGAATACATATCCTCGCGTCAACGAGGTCGTTCCCAGTAAATTTAATAAAAGATAACACGGAACCTAGATGGTACAACACGGACGTTAAAAAAACATTGCGACGTCAAAGGCTATGTCACGCTAAGATGAAAAATATTATGGATGATATCTATAGCGACGAAATAATTGAGATCACTTATGATTATGAGACATCTGGGACGAACGCTAAGAAGGAATTTCGGAAAACGCTAAGCGAGTTCAAAAGAAAAAAAATCACCGGAAAATTTGAAAGAGGATCCGAAAGCATTTTGGTCGCGCATCATAAAGGTTCAGGGAAATAAATCAACCGTTAATTCCCTCAAGAATGATAAAAGTGAAAGAGTAACCAAAATTTTGAAAACGGCTAACTTATTAAATTTCTTCTTTCAAAGCGTCTTCACCAATGTCTCAGCGAAAGCCTCCGATAGCTTAGCAAATCCTGCCAGTCAGCCGATGCTCAAAATTGAAATTCATATAATGGAATAGAACGTTTGTTGAAAAAAATCAACCCTGACAAATCCTCCGGCCTCTATGAAACGCCCGCTCTTATATTTAAGGATCCAGCTTCAGAAAATTGCGTCGCATACAGAAAATATATTTAAGAAGTCGCTGGTAGATCACAAGGTTCCCAGATATTGGAAAACGGCTAACGTAACACCGATATTTAAAAACGGAGACAAGGAGGAACCGGGTAATTACAGGCCTTTTTCCTCACATCCATTTCGTCCAAGGTTATGGAACATATAATTGCTGGTTCGATCGTGAGGTACCTCGATAATCAGAAGTTATTAATGAAAAATCAGCACGGTTTCCGAAAAGGGAGATCCTGCGAGCCACAAATTGTGCCTTTTGTTAATGATCTACTAATTTCGGTAGAGAGCAATGTTCCAGTGGACGCAATTTTTCTAGATCATAAGGAAGCCTTCGACAAAGTACCTCATATTAAAATACTCAAGTTAAAAGCATATGGCATAGATAAAAATATCCGGGGTTGGACTAAATACATCTGAATGATTGGGTACAAAGAGTAGTCATAGATGAAGTTAGCTCAAATGCAGTAGAAGTTACTTCAGGAGTTCCCCAGGGAAGTGTTATTGGGCCTCTTTTATTCCTACTTTACGTAAACGATATTGACTCTGTAATCACTAGTAAGATATGTTTATTTGCCGATGATCCAGTGGTTTACCCTGATATCCATGATCCTGAGGATAAAACAGCGTTAGCAGATGACCTAAACGCTATAGAACGCTGGTGTGACACTCCGCAATTAGAATTAAACTTTAAAAAAGTGCGTAGTCATAATTTTTTGGAAAAAGGGCATTTCCCATCCGAACGTCTACTGCATCGGGAACACCAAAATTGAATTCGTAGACTCAATTAAATTTCTAGGCGTTACCCTCACTCACGACCTCTCCTGGGTAAAACACATACGGGGAATATGTGGACAAGCTATCAAAAACTTAGGATTTATTAGAGGAGTACGAGGTAAATGTGATGAAAAGATCAAAGAGAAATGTTATCTGTCGCTGGCTAGGTCTCATTTAGAATACGCTGCAAGTAAGTAGGATCCTCACAAAGTTTTTTTAACGGTTTAAAGATTAATTGCCGAATTGGATAGCGTACAGCGTAGAGGAACTAGATTGGTTAAGCATTGGCATGATACACATAGAAGCGTATCTAATATATTACAGCAGCTAGGCTGGGAATCACTCAAAGAACGAATGTCAAATTACACATTAAACATCCTGCATGAATTGGAAGGACGTCACTTTAGTGATAATGTTAAATATATTTTATTACCCCCAGCGTACTACGGTAGGAGAGATCGTTTCAATAAAATTATAGAAATGAGTAGTATTGTAAGTGTAGACAGTAATATAAGTGTAGAACAGTTAGATTTAATATGCAATTTTTTCCACGAACGATAAGGGATAAGAATAACATTTTCCAACCGCGTTAAGGTCATATTTGGGTGAAAATATGTCTGGTGGCTTTTACCCCCTGCCACACACTCTAACGGTGGTGGCTTGAAAGGTATTGAAATAAATAAATGTTTGACTAAATCATTGAAATTTTGCTTTTTAAATAAAAATATACAGTTTCTTGGGTTGGATTTTTTTATGAATACAGGTCATGCGAGGGAAGAAAATGTACTTAGATTTGCCAAGGACGGTGTATATTTTCTATATTTCATCCCCTTGGCCAAATCTACCAATATCGGGGATTTGGGGTCATCATAATTTTCCCCGGAGTTGCGAGAAAACTGAGGGATCTCTTACAGTTCTAAATGTCTGTCTGCCCTGCTCTCTTCCTGAGTCAAGAAGCTCCCAACCTAATTCCTCAAATTACCTTCTCAGTTGGATTTCAAATATGAAAACTGCCCGCACATTTCGACCTTCCCGATGCCATCGAGGTACGCGTTTGGCAAATTAATTTCGTACGAGGGCGCTCGCCACGCCTACCGAAAGTAAATTATTATCAGTGAGCATGTATCTAAATGACATGCCCACCGACATTTTTTTCCCGCCCTCCATGTTAATGTGGCATCTTTTCTGACGAGACGAGAGATCCGTCCGAGGGATTTATACTGCTCAAATCGTCCTGCGTAGGTAGATATTTTGTTGCCATCTTGAATATAATTAAAGATTTATTTGTTAGATGATAGCATATGTAATTGAATGCGTGTAGAATGAAAGGAGATATATATGTATTTGTATGCGTGTAAAATGATAGGATTTTTGCATGAATGTATGCACCACTGTGGGTATGAATTTGCATGTATTGGTTTAAATGTGTTTTTTTTCTCTTTTGGGTGCTGACCTAACACCCCCCGCCACACGCCCTTGCGGCTGCTTGCAGGGTAATATGTAGATGTAGATGAAGGAATACCTGAATCATTTTTTTCGGGAAGAATGCCGATACTTGATTCGACCTATCCAGGCTGACTTTTTCATGTGTCTCCATTTGTGAAATAATCCACGTTGCAGAAATCTATTTATGGGACGTGGGTTTCTGTGAAAGGAAACGGATTTTTCAAACCTTATATTATTAATTCATTTAAAACGAAAAGGCTAAAAAAAAACAAGTTTCATGCTGATAGACATACTTAAGACTTCATTCACATTAAAGAAGAAAATACTTTTACCATTTCACGCTTTCAGCCAGCAAATCCATTCCATGATGGGAAATCTTTTGAAACAATTTAAACTCATACTTTAGTTAAAGTTTAAAATTACAGTATTTGCGCAACTGAAACATTATTATTATTAGGTAATCTACCGGTTAAGGTAGGTTTTTGGATGGACACAACTATCAAATAAACATTTTGTAACTCCAAACAAAACCCAAACCAGCAACCTACTCTACATCAGGTCCCTCTTCATCTCTGTGTACTTCTTTTCTCCCTTCATCCCGTCCAACATCCCCATCCTGTTCCTCCCCTTTCCTCGTTTGCCTAACATTATCCCCTCTTTTACCTTCTTCAACATCCCACTACCGCTCAATACGCCTTTCATTCATTTTTCCTGCCTCCATAGGATTTCTCCCAACAAATCTCTCTCCTCACCCACCATCTTCTTCCTCATTTGTGAAACATATTCAGAGATCACAATTGAAATCTGACGGTAAAGCATATGATGGAATACATCTTTTGATATAAACAAATAAACGCGATAAGTTTGTGTGTCATACACTTTCGGAGACTAGAATTGAAACTATTATTATTTTATCCACACTTTGGAAGAAACATTTTTTAAATATTGTCGGAACCTATAAATAATACCCTTCTGGGATTCATCTTAGGAAATATTATATCATTCTTACGTTTATGACTTGAGTGTCTTTTAAATAGATTTGTTATTTTATACTCAATATTTTCAATGTTGGGCAAGCGAGGAAAGGGTAGGAGCAGGATAGGGATGTTGGATGGGATGAAGGGAGGAAAGAAGTACACAGAGATGAAGAGGGACCTGATGTAGATTAGGTTGCTGGATTGGGTTTTGTTTGGAGTTACAAAATTTTTATTTGATAGTTGTGTCCATCCAAAAACCTACCTTAACCGGTAGATTACCTAATAATAGTAAGGAAATTTTGGATTGCAAATAATAAATGCACATGGAGCGTAGCTAGATGGAAGCTTTTGAAATGTGGGTGTGGAGAAGAATGGAGAAGGTGAAATGGACCGAAAGGAAAACAAATGAGGAAGTGTTAGGGATGGTGGGTGAGGAGAGGGGTTTGTTGAGAGAAATCCTATGGAGGCAGGAAAAATGGATGAAAGGCGTATTGAGCGGTAGTGGCATGTTGAAGAAGGTAATAGAGGGGAGAATGTTAGGCAATCGAGGAAAGGGCAGGAACAGGGTAGGGATGTTGGACGGGATGAAGGGAGGAAAGAAGTGCACAGAGATGAAGAGGGACCTGGTGTAGATTAGGTTGCTGGATTGGGTTTTGTTTGGAGTTACAAAATATTTATTTGATAGTTGTGTCCATCCAAAAACCTACCTTAACCGGTAGATTACCTAATAATAGTAAGGAAATTTTGGATTGCAAATAATAAATGCACATGGAGCGTAGCTAGATGGAAGCTTTTGAAATGTGGGTGTGGAGAAGAATGGAGAAGGTGAAATGGACCGAAAGGAAAACAAATGAGGAAGTACTGGAGAGGGTGGGTGAGGAGAGGGGTTTGTTGGGAGAAATCCTATGGAGACATGAAAAATGGATGGAAGGCGTATTGAGCAGCAGTGGGATGTTGAAGAAGGTAATAGAGGGGAGAATGTTAGGCAAAAGAGGAAAGGGTAGGAACAGGATAGGGATGTTGGATGGGATGAAGGGAGGAAAAAAGTACACAGAGATGAAGAGGGACCTGATGTAGATTAGGTTGCTGGATTGTGTTTTGTTTCGAGTCACAAAATATTTATATGGTAGTTGTGTCCATCCAAAAACCTACCTTAACCGGTAGATTACCTAATAATAATTTTCAATGTCTGAAATGAATTATCCGTAGAATTACGCAGGATTCTTATATATGTATGCATATATTTTGTTTAAGATAACCTACCGGTTAAGGTAGGTTTATGGATGGACACAACTACCATATAAATATTTTGTGACTCCTAACAAAACACAATCCAGCAACCTACTCTACATCAGGCCCTTCTTCATCTCTGTGTACTTCTTTCCTCCCTTCATCCCGTCCCGCAAGTATGAGTTCATTAAAATGGACACAAATTAGTAAAGAGGTGAACAGTTCCACGTCTCTTCATCATTCATGATTTACGAACTCATTCATCCTTCATGAATGGTTGGTGAGATGGAAGAGAAGCAGCTTTTCAAAAAAATGCTGCATCACGTTAGTTACATTAGTCACCCATCGAATACGAATCGAGCGTTTTGAAACCCATCCGGAAGAGCTCAAGGATCAACACCAAGTTAGCACGAAGACCAGCAAGTGGAAGTAAAGTCAGAGGCTTGGACAAATGCCGTGACAGATTGAAGTTGAGCACTTATAGCAAAAGGGAAGAGCTCTTCTGGAATATTTCATGGAAATAGAGGATGAAAGGTTAACTCCTTTTCGAGGGATAAGAAATGATATCGTTTGCCAAAATGAATCAAGGAGCCCTTTCAAAAGTACAATCAAAAAATTAAAGGCAAAAGAAGTCGAATGGCAGCACGAGACGTATGGATTTCAACTGTCCATTTATAAGCATTGCTGACGCTAGGATTTACATACATTGGAATGTTTTTCCTTTCGTTTTTAAAAAAATTGGCGGTTTTTTTTAACTAAAATCTCTCATTTAAAAATGAATAAATGATGTTGGAATGAGATCGCTAACGCATAAAAATGAAATTACCCTCAAGTCATATCGATAATTTTTCAATTAAGTATCTATTTTGAATCAACACACGATGTCAATTTGTAAAAATATTAAAGTGACCCTAAGCGATGGCAACAGTCGTGTCACAATAATCATGTTAAAAAATTACTACTAGCACTAATCAGTCCCACAATTAGTCACTAACTGTTTTAATTGATTTGGGCCAAGTTATTAATATGAATACAGTCAATAAGTATTGACCGAATTATTTTCCCTTTTTCTCACCCTCCCTTTCCTGTATCACTTATCCTTTCCATCTGGTGCTTGAACCGCCTCCCAAAGATATTTTTGGTGGATGGCGGGGTATTTGTGTAGTTCTAAATTATCCGTGCCATAAAGTTATGCCTTCATTCATTGGAACCACAAGGAGAGCTATCTATGACCAAATTCCTATGGAAAAGCAAGAAAACAGCACCCTAAACCAAATACCACCCTTAGGAATGTTAAAGAGGTCCACCAAAAGTAAGCCGAACGGAGAAAGATGAAACTTTGAAGATGAGATGAACAGTCTGATCCTTCTTCAATTACGCTTCTAATTATTTCAATGAATGATTTGAGATTTCATTGCTGAGGTTCATATGAATGATACAGTGTAGTAAAAATATTTGAATCGGTAGCAGTCTATCCTGTACCCTGCATCTCCTTCTATTGGTGAATATCAAAGATCCTACACATCCACAATCCTTTTCTCCATTTTTCCCTAGTGAGTGTTATCTTAAAAGTAATAATGCTAACACAGATTGGACGTATAAAGAATGAATAGTATGATAAATAGCTAGTGATAGTGGTGGCGATTGAAAGATTTAGGGTCGCCTAGGTCAGGGGAATATATTCTTCATCCACTGGTCCATCAACGAATCAAAATAAAAATTTCATAATGCTGGAATATTCATATGGTAGTTTATGTAATATTTTCTAATATTTGGAGAGTTTTCACAGCCATTAGGGCGTATATCGGTATATTTACACTAGTGGAAACTTATTTCTTGTTGATATAAGAGGAGCATTATATCTTAAGTAGGTTCTATTCGTGTGAACAGTCCCAAAAAAATGAAATTTCTCGGAATTCCTAAGCCTACTTGGGTTGTATGTAAAGACCTATCTCTCTCGAAGGATGCCGGATTACCGTTCAAGATATTTCATACCGCGCATGAGATAGGAGAAGATTTAGCCAAAAGAGATAATCCCCAGAATTAAGTTTTCCCTTGAATTAGATTTCTGTAAGCACATCCCAATAACAACAAAAACAAAAGGAGCGGTAGAATCTTCTTTTGATTGTATTGGCCTGCCCTCTACCGTCGTTTTTTTTAATCCCAAACGTATCTTGGCGCTCCGATCTAAATATAATACTTTTCCCTAAATTTATAGTTTTTTATAATTGTTGTCAAAATATAAATCCTAATTTATAGACTTTGAAAAGTTTTTCATAACTTTTCAAGAAATTTCAATTTTTTCGAAAAATATCCCATGATCCCTACACAACATAATGTCACTAATACAAAGTTGGAATACTGGTCTCCTCCTCGGAATTTTGTTATTTTTAATTGTGAAAGAAATCATTTAGTGCTCCCCCAAAATATTGTTCCATTGCTCTATTTTTTTCCGGAGAATATGAAAAAAATTAGCTAAATATTCTGTTGCCAATTTCTTTTTTTAAACATTCGACCTGAATTACGACTAAATGCGTGAAGGCGCAATAATACGATATGCAATCATGATCAAATCTCCGAACCCGGGTTGCGGACTTAAATACCATATAGGAGGGCGCGAAGAAAAGGCAGCAAGCATAAATATTCTGAGGTAACGCCAACATCTAGGGGCGTCGTTTTGGATGGTACGAACCGAACGATCGTGCTTGCTGAGAGACAAGTTCCAAAATTCGAATTGGCTTTCTTTCGGAAAACACGGCGACTGTGAGGAAACAAAGCATTTTTTTTTATTTTAAGTTCAAGCGCATCTTTTTCACCTCCGAGCTCGTATTTACCCAATCGAAAACGAAGATACCTTAACTAAACGATCCCTTTCTCCTTGGGGTAAAAGAAAATTCTGAATGTGGAAATTGGATGCAAAAATACGCAAATGGGTCACCGAGCAACAAAAATTAGTCGTGACGCCATCTCATCTGGTAACACTTTATGAACCATTGAAAAAAAATTTAAAAATAAATACACCATTCGCTCGCAGAGACCCCTCAGACCCCCAGTTACCAATGTGGATTCTCGGCGTTTTACGCTCGCGATAACACACCCGCGGGCAGTCCCGCCGTTTGGCGCGTTAATGAAGGGACGCAATCTATACCGAAGTGCACCACCATCTCCAAGCGAATGAGGAACCACCCCCTAAGCGGGGTGGCGCGGCATTTCTGAGCCCGTGCGTCAGTATCTCTTCAAAACCGCTAATGCTGCCGGACGAACGTTAAATAAAGACCATTAGCTGAGACGCAGAGATGAACGAGAGGCATTTTTATGCGAGAAAACCCCCCTCACCTTCTTCTCCGTGGTGATGACGCAAACACTTCCGCGCCCCACCTCAGTGGATGGAGGGAACCAACATTACACATGTAAAATCGGTAGAATACTTAGGTGTAACCATAACTACGGATATGTCCTCGGGAATACACATTCGTTTGTGGAATAGCAAATAAAAAGTTAGGATTCATAAAAAGAATACTAGGGGATCGTAATGAAAGAGTCAAGGAGCTTTGTTATTTCATTTTACCTAGGCCCCACCTTGAGTATTCTGCAAGTGTATGAGTTCATCATGAAGTAGGCTTGATTTTGTAACTAGATCGAGTGCAACGTAGAATTGCTAGGTTTGTGAAATTTTGTTATGAACAAGGTAGTAGTGTGACGACACTATTGATAGAATTAGGATGGGAGCAATTAGTTGATCATATGCTTATATAAATGTTAAATTTACTGCGTAAATTTGAAGCAGGTTACTTATCTGAGGGTGTTAAAGATGTATTACAGGCCCTCCATCGTGTAGAAGAGATAACGTTAATAAAATTAGAGCGAATAAATTTGAAACGAATTGATTTAAGATCTCCCTTTTCCCAAGATCGATAAGGTATCAGAATAACTGTATTTAATTTTCCTGGGGGAAAAAGTATTTTTTCATTCTAAGTAACCTACTATTGGTCAATATTTCATTTAAAACTTTTCATTATCCTTCTTAGTACTAACATTTCCTCTTTAATGCGTAGTATACATCGGTAAGATACCGGAGTTTATGCACCTGAAACTGTAATGTTATGTATTTTATGTATAATATTTTACACACGTATTGCGAGTAAAAATTAAGAAAATCTTCTTTTTTGGTGTTCCATGCGTGGTTGTATCTCTCCCTGCCACGCACCCTGGAGGTGGTTTGCGGGGTAACATGTAGGTGAAGATGCAGATATAGATAAGCAATCACTGTTATTATAAGGGGCGTAAATAATTTAATTTTGTACATTATTGGTACTCTGCGCCCCTTACTAATTTCTAGGATGGGCCCCTTCTTGATCAAAAGGTTGAGGGATATGTCAAGTGAAAATATATGTACTTTATATCAATCCTTATTTTTTACGTAATGTGGCTGATTAATTAGGGAGAAGTAGCGGGTAGAGCAGCAGTCCGCTGGAGCTTTGCAAGAGCCAACTCTGGTAGAAAGGGGATATTTGCGAGGAGGACATGGGGAATGTTGTATTGTGGTAGAAGGACCGCATTGCATAACTGTAGAAACCGAACTGGTGTCGACCTCTCAAGGATTCTCCAAGCCCTCCGAAATAAAATTCTCGTAAAGATTGCTTTTGCCTCGCTCCATCTCTCGTTCACTTTGAGGCGAGACTCCACCCTCCCTAAACGAAGCTTCTCGAGCAAATGCGATGAGATGAAAGGAAATAAAATGCGGAGAGAGAGGAATATATATATATATATATATATATATATATATATATATATATATATATATATATATATATATATATATATATATATGTAAGTATAAACTACATTTGAGAGGAAGGGAGCACGACGCGGACGAGGGCGTGTGCTCAGAATAAAAATCTCCCTCGTGGTGCGAGGCGATTGGCATCTGCAGGAGGCGGAAATACATCGAGCGGACCTGCTTCTTCCTAAGCTGGGGGGGTGGGAGAATTTTATAAAAAAACATAGAAATCCTTGATTTTTGCTGGAGATCATTCATAAACCACGGCTACACACACATAGGAAGGCCAGTGACGTGGAGAAACAATAGAATATTTTACCACACACATTTGAGTCGACCGGATACCAAACACAATTCATTTCAAATTTACAAAATTAATTGACGACGGTAAGATTGCATTGCGTCACAACTTAAAGAGCGTGACTGAAAAAGACAACGCGGCAGTTACCGTTCCTAAAGGAAAATGTTGAAAACCTTTCAATAGCATTCATTCATTTCTACCGCCATTCAATTCTCTGTTTCCCTAATTCAGTGGTTCTCTCAGCGTGGATATGGCGCTCCCTTCCAGGGAGAGACCCTTGGTGAATTGCGAAGGGAAGAACGATTGATATAATATGTTGCCATAATAAGTCTACCAGATAAGAACCCAGGGATTGGTTTTATTTTTCTGGGGAAGGCGATATACAAAAATGTTTGGGAGACATCGTTTTTCACAGTGATTTTCTTGCATATTCACCTTTATCTATTTCGCGTGCCTATTATATATATATATATCCTGTCTTCGCCTATTATGTGTTTTCCTATCCCCTTTCCTTATACCTATTTCTGTTTGAATGAATCTTTGTGCGCCATATGGCGGGATTTTCAAGTTTGAATATGTGTTTGGCCAATGTGGCTCGTCTCTTCTTCTGGCTAT
Organism: Hetaerina titia; assembly: GCA_037158775.1. Taxonomy (NCBI): domain Eukaryota; kingdom Metazoa; phylum Arthropoda; class Insecta; order Odonata; family Calopterygidae; genus Hetaerina; species Hetaerina titia. The sequence goes on along the minus strand of CM073772.1, from coordinate 44,511,917 downwards.
GCGTGCCATGAAACGCACTGTTCCTATCCTTTATAAGATCGTATGAATGCTTTTCTACTATCCTTTCCCCTTCTTGTGTCCCGTCTATTTCTCCTTTGGTGGGTGAAACTGCTCCATAACGCCATCTCTCGGGCAATATGTATCGGAGCACTTTGGCGCTTTATAAGATCGCAGATCTCAAGGTAAATCAGGTTTCCCTATTAGCTCAACTGGTAGAGCATCTGCCCGGAAAGTGGAAGGTCCGTGGTTCAAATCCCGGATAGGGAAATATTTTTACTTTCGTGATCTGCTCAAAAACCGCCTTCCCCACATGTCCTGTCTTCGCCTATTATGTGTTTTCCTATCCCCTTTCCTTATACCTATTTCTGTTTGAATGAATATTTGTGCGCCATATGGCGGGATTTTCAAGTTATATATATATATATATATATATATATATATATATATATATATATATATTTTCTCTTCATACTCTTTTTTACGTTACATTTTCCTTCCACGATAATTTTCTGTCATATTTCTCATCCAGTTCAACATTACTAATGGGCTTATTCTTCTTTTCAGTGTTTCGTACTTCTCCGTAAACACGCTCTTCGTTTAACTTTCTTAAAGTTTCTTTTTTTACTCCAACCATGAAGGAATTCCACAAAGTTAAACCTGAAACTGTAATTTAAATATACAAGGAACGTAGCTACGGTCGTGATTCAATGTAAACAAAAAATACCGGGACCGTAACCTTGAATGGCACTAAATAATAATAAATAAGAATAATAATAAATTTAAATAAATAAATAATAAAATTTAAAAAAACCACACAAACACACACAAATTCCAAACAAATAATTTAAAAAAATAAAATAATAATAACAAAATAAATGATTAGGATTGAAATATTGATGATGATGCCTATTATCTCATCTCATCGCAAACCTTTTTATGCCTAATAGCGGCCTTTGTGACAATTAAAATATCGCCTTTCCCGTGGATCTATCTTGACTTGTCTTTGAACAACAGCGATTCTTGTCTGAACTTGCACGGGCTTGCCGTACAAATTCTTGTGTCGATGAGAATGAAGGTGTTGCATATTTACATTTAATTTTGTTTTGACCTCGGGGAAAGTGCAACTAAAACTTATTCGATGATTTAAGAGGCATTTGGCAACGAATTCATGAATCGGGCACATTGTTGGGAGAGGAGGAAGGGTCATAGTTCCCGCGACCCAAGAAGCTCGGATGTCGCGAACAAACGCGAAGATTATATTGATCGTTTTCTTCGATTGGGAAGGGATTATCCATTATGAATATGTCCCCTAGGACAAACAGCGTATGGGGAGCTCCATATAGAAGTTATGAGAATGTTAAAACACGTCATTTAGCGGAAGAGACCACAAATGTGGTAAAACAAGTCTTGGTACTTTAATCGCGACAATGCTTCAGCGTACACATCATTGATGTTACAGAATATTTGACAAAAAACAGCACACCGGTGATTCCCCAGCCACTCTACTCTCCGAGTCTTGCTCCAGGGTACTTTTTCCTATTTCCTAAGTTGATATCCACCTTGAAAGGACACCGATTTGAAACTATTGGAGATATCCTAGAAACTTGTACTGCAGACTTAAAAGCTACCGTGAGAGAAGCGTTTCAGGAGGCATTCGAAAGCTGGAAAAACGTTGGCAGCGTTGAATTGACAGCCAAGGTCTTTTTAAGGCGATAAGCATGGCTAACTAATAAGATAAAGTATTTATTAAAACAGTCTCATCTTATTTTGAACGGACCTTGTCATGTATATATACACGCACACACACACATATGTATAAACTTTCAACCCACATACTATTAGGGAAAATATATTTCACGCTATATATTAATTAAAATAAAATTGCTGTTATTTTGACATCGAGATATTACTTAAAATTAAACAATTGTCAACCTCTGGGACACCAAATGAAATATGTGATTCCATCCCTATTGCAGTCATTGCACTAATTGCGTAACACTGTCTAAAATATCTAAACTTAGGAAAGAACCCGAATAATATATAGTATATATAGTATATATATATATATATATATATATATATATATATATATAATTGCATTCAATTACTCACAAAGTAGCAATAGTCACATTATTAATATACTATAAAGTAGTAAGTATTATTACTGTCGAAAGTAAAATGCAAAGATGCTATTACGAAGTTAGTCAAAGTAGTCACTATGAAATTCCTCCGGATGGGAAATCCTATTCCTTCTGACAGAAAAAAATGTTCTTTCTGACAGCAAAATGCAAAAATAAATCTCTAAAAGCAAAAATTGGCCCAATAAGGTTATTACCCGCGTGATTAACTCCCTATTATCACCAATTATAAACATTACATTAAAATGAAAATTGAATTAGAAAAACAACGCCAGCAAAAATCGGTTTAGCGTCGAAAATATAATTTTCCATGCTGGATAAGTTAACTCAACTAGAAAAGTCAATCACCAAAATAACACATGACAGGATGGAGTTGGAGCACGAATTAATAATTAATCGAACTTGAAACGGAAATTACAAACATGACAAATTGTGAGACTATTGTGCAGGATTACGTAGAGTTTATTTCAACCTCGATTTCAACTATCGCTTAAACGTATGAACTAATTATATGTTAATTGACTTATCAATAGCTATCGATATCATTAGAACTATGACTGCGCACGCTCGCTCTACAGCTAAATTATTGAGTTGAATGTACTGAAGATGACATTAATTTTTATATGGAAACGGTTTAGATTACACATTGGTTGTAGTATACGACCGTTCTCCCCTACTTAACTAATATTAGTAATACCCACGTCTTAAGGTCGAAATAACACCCGAATACTTCAAAGAGTCAGATTTATTAGCGCCGAAATTGCAAAACATGGCATAGGTATCCCAATACTTCAACTTCAGTCCCAATTTTTCCTTTCGCAGTCACTCCCTCCCCCTCGTCCGCCATTACCCTTTTTACGCACAATTTCTCCTCGCGTAAGAAAAATACGAGCACTCACTCTCTTCATTTTTTTTTTCCTTTTCCCTTTCCCCTAAAATTTACTTATCGCCTGAGGAATGGGAACAGGAGGGCGGGAAGGGGACGGCAATAAAAACGCGACGATAGCATGCGTGGGCAGCATGTGCGACGACAAAAGGTAGGTGTTGTTCCGCGCGGCGGTGGGAGGAGAGGTGGCAAGGGGAGAGAGAGAGAGAGCATTGCAGAGGGTTTATTACAACATCTGAAACACTGGGAGAGAGAGAGAGGAGAGAGAGAAGGGGGAGAGGAAAAGATGCGGGGGGGGGTGGAAGGGAGAGATAAGGCGAGGCGTTTTTGGGGTGAAGAGAGGCGCCCGGATAGGGTGGCGCTTAGGATGACGTGCATGTGTGTGTGAGTACAAGTGTGTCTGTTGGCAGGGAAAGGGGAGTGAGGTCGTGGGGGCGAATAGGAGAGCGAGAGAGGGTAAGGGAGAGGGTGGAGTAAGGAGTCCAGGGATGAGGAAGAGGGGGGCAGGGTGGGGAAGTGGCGAGGCCGAGTGGGGAAGAAGAGGGGGAGAGAGGAAGAGCTCCCGTGGACTCTGTATCGATCCGTGTGTGGAGAGGCAGAGAGGAACAGATTGTGCGTTGCTTCCAAATAACAGAGAGATTGAGGTCGGGGGCGAGAAGGGTGGAGTGTGGGAAGGGGGCGGGGCTAGAAGGGTGGGTTTTTGAGACGTGGGTGTACATATAGCTCTTGTGTGCGTGTTGGAGGAGGCGAAGGGTTGGCGAGGAGGAGGAGAAGGAGGGAAGGAGTAGGATTCTGGGTATCCGTATAGAGACAGAGAGGAGGAGAGAGAGAGAGAGAGATGGGGATAGGGAGAGAATAAGGGATATACTATAGACACACTCTCGGAGGGTCAGGGCGGAGAGAAATGTGAGGGGAGGGAGAAGAGGGAATTCTTGCCTGGTTTCGGATTCGCCGGAGTGATTGATTTACTGCTTAATTTACTCGAGAGGTCTGTTTGTGGGGCGGCAGGGAAAAAGGGTTTCGCTGGGGCATGTGCCGGGAGTTCGGTTTAGGGTTAACGGAGAGGTGTTGGGGGTGACGGGGGAGAGGAGGCGGGAAGGTGTGGGGGAGGGTTTAACAGGGGGTGGGGAGAAGGAGGAGGAGGGCGAAAGGTTGGAATGAACCGTAGAGGAGAGATGGAAGTGCGGGGGAGGGAGAGATTGGATGCTATCCCTTTGGGAAAGTGTCTCATCTCTGGGAACTCATTTCCTTCTGCTGCTCGCCAGCCAGTGCCGCTGAGCGCTAACTAAATCGACCACCCTCTTTTTCTCTCCGCCCTCCCAACACCCACCCCCTCCCCCTAAAACCCACCCCGCCATCCTCCTCATCCCGGACCATCTAGCTAACCACCCCTCTCGACTCACCCCCTTCCTCCTTCCCTCCCTGAATGTAGTTTCAGCGAAGCAACATCCGGCGATTGGCCTTCTTTTGTCTGACTTGACGGTGAGATCCTGAGTTTCCGTTTTCCCGAGGTCGTAATTTCGGGCGTTCGACCTGATCGCTCTTACCCTCGTTCCCTCCGCGTTTATCGCCGCGAACTTATCCCCTCTCTCTCTCTCTCTGGCTGATTCCACCCCTCCCTCCTTCTCTCGCGGTCTTCATCCCGCCGACCCCGGCGACTTCTCCGGAGTCTCAACCCCTCGACTCCCTTTCCCTCAGAATTACCTACGCACGCACCTTGGCTGCTGTTCTCAAATTGATTAGCCAACATCTGGTACCATACTCCCTTCCGTCCTTTTGCTCGTCGACGAATTCGTAGGTCCGAATTCACTTTATCCTTGGCCTCCCAACCGCAATCCCATGCGTGTGTGTGTGTGTGTGTTATATCGAGGTACACGTTTCGTTCAGCCGTCGATGGAGGTTTTACGTCCGTTCTTCTTCTCTCCTCTTCTCCCCCCACCCAACATTTTTATTTTGCTTTTACGTTTGTATATATATATATATATATATTTTTTTTAACGTTGGCCGAAGCTTCAACCCTCCGTGAGCGGCGGCGGTAATGGCGTAACTCACGCGATCCTTTCGCGGGGTCCCCAGGCTATATCCTCCCCCCATCATTACGCTGCACTCACTTCTATCGAAATATTTGGTGGATGTAAGGATGTCACCAATCGTAAGTCCGAGGGGAACTCGAAAATAAATAGCACGCGCGTCGTATTGCGCATTAAGGGGCAAATGTAACCTTTCTAAATCCCCCCTCGCACTCCGCCCAAACCCGCAGATGCTGAAAGGTTTCGTGAAATGACTTTGGGAAGGCATAAAATGCCGCCTTAAGTGCATTGGTTAGTGCTTATTCACATCGCTCACGCGACTATCATGGGCCAGATGTATGTTGAACGCATGTCGCATCAAGTGAGAGATGCATTAATTAACTGTGGAGGGGACAGGGGTTAACATCTTAAAGGTTTTGTTCCATGCGGGGATGCACGAGTATTTACTCAAAAGACAATTGCGGTGATGAAATAAAATAAAATAAACATTTGCAATTACTTTTTAAAATTTAGAAGCGATTTATGTATACGTACATGTTTTTAGAAGTTTTTCATCCCTTGAAGTTGCGCATAAAAATTACATCTAAGTTTGAGATTTATTATTATAACGTATCTACATCTACATATGTAGATGCAGATAAGTTTTTTTTTGGCAGGAAGTGCAAGCACCAGGTGGGATGGATAAAAGCATAAGGGAGAATAAGGAAGAGGAAGGGAAAGAATATTCACTAAAAACCTCGAATAACGAGTAAATTTATATACTAGGTGGCAGAAAACTTCAAGTTCAAAACAAGCGTTAATTTCATCCAATTTATTTCAAGATATCAGGGTTAAAATCTGTGCTAATATATATTGAGTAACAATAATTCCAATTATTCAATGGTGAGTTTATTTTCCTGCCTAAAATATTGAAAAAATATAACGCTATAAATTCCACTATGCGGAATTAAATTACGAACGAGAAGTTAATAATAGGCATATACTATCTCAAACTCGTTTTACTTTACGCTAGTCAGATGTTTGCCAAAATATTTTATCAAGGCTGAAAAGATTGATATTCAACCTTTCACTAGATTTTTTCTGTCGTAATGATGTTAATTATATCCATTAAAGATGAAAAATCCTATTACACATATAACGATCATGCATTCATATTTTTCTGTCCATAGTAGCCTTACGGTTTCACCTTCATTGGACTACGGCTAATTTGTCATTAATGTGCACGCCGAAATAGCCGATCAAGAAAAAAAAGGTGCTATCCCTCCGTTAAATTAATTTGTTGAAATTATATTATAAGACACTAGGGCATCCATATACGACCAAGACAGGATTTGAACTCTGGATCTTCAGGTAAGCCAACAATAGTGTTGGTCACATAGTTACAACCCGGTCAATGCAGTTCATATATTTTTTCAACAAAGCTTCTAAAATCATTAAAAGTAATAGGAAGGAATATATAACATAATTGTGATATGAATTATTCTTTAAAATAATTAGCAAGAAAAAGGAATAATTTTGATAAATTTGAGTGTTTAATATTATTGAGACCGAAAATTTTTGAATGACTTCAAATAATTGCTGGAGAAATTCCTGTATACCATTAATACCTCACTACAGGAGAAAAAAATAAGGCATTCTTAAAAGCTCATTTTCTATAGAATCGTTGTCTCCGACTGCAATTGAGCAGTGAGGGAAGAAGGAAAGTTAAATGTTACTTTTCTTCCAATTAAACAGATCATAGCGCATTATAATTAATCAATTTAAAATAATAAACATACGCGAAATAATACAGTGTTGCAACATTTGATTTCTAGACTAGTCCTGTCTCTTATTATGAAGACGAAATTCGCAGTAGATACGCGAAAAAATACGCGCTATTTACGAGGTTTTTATCTACAAATTGCCAGTGATTTTACATTTCAGTAACCTAAACTAATGGATATTAACCGCTCATGTCCAATAATAACCTCCTGATATTTTACTTATCGGATTATCGTGAATTGATAAGTAACAAATAATGCTCCAAATGTTTTTTTGTAAAACTCATAAATCAATGGATTAACACAGGTTTCTGTGCCTAAAATGACGGGATATTTCGATATACAGTGTTCCTAAACAGGTTGTTTGCGGCAGTAATAAACGTCTTCAAATAAATTCATTTAGTTGAAAGCAGCAACCCCTCTAAATACACTGACGTTTATCAGAATTAATGGAGTCCCTGATGCTTATTCACAGTACTACGTATCTCGAATTGAAATCATGCTACGCTCAAGTAGGCAATCGTATAGAGAGTATACAAATGGTGGAGGAGATCTGCAGGCCATTAATGTATTCATTATTTACTTATATACACGCATTATGAAAAATTGGCACCTTTTGCACTATTCTCTGATGTTTTCTAACCCTTTTATGTAACGCCTTGAAATCCAGACCATGATATCCATGAAGATTATTATATTCTTTCTTCTTTCTCAATGTATAAAGTCTATCGCATCCCTCTACCTTTTATATTTTCTATGTCTAATCTTCGGATATATTAGAATTCTCTCTGCCAAATTTTCTTCTGTCTATAATGTGTAACTCTTATGATTTACATCCAATTCAGTATATTTTTTCTCCATTGTTTGGTATTGCCAAAACTCTACTATCCTCAGAGCTTCTTCAAAATAGAAATATTAATTCTCTAAGTACCAACTAGAGTTCATTATCTTCAAATGAACTCTTCTTGAATTAGATTTTTAGAATTTAGTTAAAGAATCTAGTACTTGATATAGTTTACGTTACCATCAAGGAGCTGAATTCGATTAATTTTAAATGGTAATAATAAAATAAAGTCAGTCCATATTATTCAATTCACTTGTCGAAAATTCCTTATTTGTTGAATTTATCTTAATTACTTCCAGCTAACTTGTAAACATAACATCTACTTTTAAAAAACTTTTTTTCTGTTATAATAACTCTTTTCTTGTTAATAATAACACCTGAATAACACATTATATTGTAAATATTTAGGTCTTTCGTAATGAACAATACTTAATAACTTTCAAAATAAAATACTTTCAATAAAATTCAAATACCTTCAGAATTATAAAATTAGGATTTATAAAAAAAGAAGTGATAGAGCAAAAATTAAGAGACACATTTAATGTAAAATCGAGCGAGGATAAAAATAAAGATGGATAGACGAACAAGGAAATTGGAGAATCGTGAGTGGAGAGCAACGCCAAACTAATCCGCAGATAGATTGCTACTGATGACGGAGAACGTGGTTTTCCATTTGCATCAAATCTTAAAGATATCCTTCCGTCGATAAAACCAAAGCCACAAAAGTCAAGCGCTGAGAAATACATTATATTTTCTGCAAATATTTCGCGACCGAAATTTAATAAAAAAGTGCACGTTACAAATATCAAACAAAACTGCGATTGGTTTCTCGGGTTACGCCTTCCATCTACGGCACGCCGTTCGAAGATCCCTGCAGATGTACGACAAAACGAGTGACAGGGGGCACTCACACACTGATTAACATCCTTCTCGGACCGCTCACCGTCCTCTAATCATTCTGCCCACTTAATAGCGCTCTCAGGGGTGAGGGGAAAGGCGATATCCACCCCCAAAGACTACAAACGTAGGGAGGCGAAGGGAAAGGGTAAGCGAAAAGGGAGGAAGAGGACATGACCCCCTCCCCCCCTCTCTTTGTCCCTTCACTCCACTCCTCGCTCCCCCTCCCTCTTTACAAATGCACGCAATCTAAATTGCAGGTTGGTTGGGGGTACGACTCCCCTCTCTTCAAGATTCGCTCCCGCTTCGTTCCTTCCTTAAGAGACGAACCCTTTACGCTAAAATCTCGTATTTGAGATGGGAGAGCAGAGAGAGAGAGAGAGAGAGAGAGAGAGGCATGAGGAAAGTGCGAGAGGAAGGAAAGAGCGAAGAAGAGTGAGAGAGAGAGAGAGGGAGAAAGGGAGCCACCAATCATACATATGGACGCATTTAATTTCCCGTAGGAGCCCCGAGACCCCGTCGATTGGGGCTCATTAATTTGCCGGAGTGAATCTCGACCGGGGGGGCGGCGGGGAAGGGGCGTCGGGGGGTGGGTGGAGGAGTAAAGGGTGGAAGACGACGGCGATGGGAATTGGAGAAAAGTGACCTCTCAACTTAATCAGAGGAGCAAGAAGCAAGAGCAGGAGAGGGGGAGGGAGGAGTGCGCGGCTGGAGGCAGGAGGGTGAGGGGGGGGCTTCCCGCGGGGGATTTGGGGAATGCAAGGGAAGGAGGGCAGCGTCACGCCATCGTCATCTGCCTCTGACCTCCCCCATCCCCCGCGTCGTCGGCTGAATGCCCCCCCACACACACACACACAAACACCAGAGGGATAGGGGGTTGAAGGGAATGAGGGGTTCGCAGTCCTCAACCCATACCACAACCCCCTGACTTACGCGACCCATAACGTGCTATGCTAACCCCTTCTGGCCTCGTCTAACGGGAGCAGCGGCATGTGCGCGCATACAAGACACACGCCATCGCACACGGAGACATGAGACACTCATGCAAACCCCAATTCCCAACGTATGTCTCCTCTCCCCCACCAATCACTTCGCCCGCATCTACCCCCACCTTGCATGTGCCCCTATCTGGCTCCTTCCTTGATAGCTTCCCGTGGCCGGGTTGTGGATGGGTACGAGGGCGCCGGCCCATCATCCGTTTAAGGTCCCGACCTTCGGTTTTCTATTAACGTATGGGGGATGATGCTTAACTCGGCTAATATTCCGTCATTCCGCACAACACTGGGGAATAGGCGTGGTGACACAACGTGTTCATGAGGAGTAACTGATGCCGTTAAAAGCATTCATCCATTCGTAGTTTGCGTCGATATTCCGCAAGGATGTTTCGAAACATTAGGAAAAATTGTATGTTGCCGTAGAGAGTTCTATTTATTTTTCTAGAATTTCCTAATTCCTAAAACATCAACCATTAATATTTCACGCGCTATACACGCGGTTTGGTATAGGTACTGAATGCCTTTTCTTTATGTAGGTATGCATTATGCCTTTTCCGATGTCATCAAGGATATATTACGAACCCCAACGTATTACGGTCGAAGGGATCACGAATATAAGACTAGAGGGATAGACTGCAAGACTGACATGTTTAAAATGTCATTTTTTCCAAGAACGATAAGGGAACAGAATGCTCGTAGTCGAAATTCCCCAGGAGTTAGTTCATTACAATAAGTATTAACGTACAGGTTAGGGACTGCGCGAGGATATGTATGCATATGTTTGTGTATGTACATGTATGTACGTGTGTGTATATATATATATATATATATATATATATATATTTAAATGCATATGCATGTGTGTATGTATATATACATTTTTTTATTACAGGTTCCCCCCACCTTCCCTCACCTATTTGATAACCTCACCCCCCCTCATCCCTTACCCTTCCCTCATGGTGCTACACCTCCTGCCACACACCTTTTTTGGTGGCTCGCAGGGTATTTATGTAGATGTAGATGTATGTACATGCATACATTTCAGAGTGCATCGGATTCGCAGATGATATGGCATTATTTGGAAGAAAACCATGAGGAGGGGTCGAAAAACTGGAAAGAGATTCTGAAACGTTTGGATTGAAAATAAACACTACAAAACCAGAATAACGTGTGCTAATAGTGAAGAATAAATTATAATGCAACAATTTCAGACATTCAAGGGATTTGGGTTCGAATCCCTATCAGTGCGAATGATTTTTACACTTTAAAATTGTTGCATTGTAATGCGCATCAGCGGATGATTCCGCTAAAAGTTACTTTACCGGAATCTTTCGAAATTTCTATGATTTTGTCCTTAAGAAATCAAATTTAATAAGTGACACCGGAAGGTGAGCAGGTAGACATGTTTAAGTACCTTGGATATTTTTTGACATCAGATTTTGAAAAGTGGGACGAAAATTAAGATCAGAATAAGGATGACGTAAAAGACCTTAATGACAATGAAAAGGATACTATGTGGACCATAAGACTTATATTTAAGTAAAAATAATTGGGAAATGCTTTATGTAGAGCGTTTCTGTGCGATGCAGAGACGTGTATATCCCGGAAAAGAAGTGTTGAAGCTTTGAAGATTTATGATTAAGATAAGTTTTTAACGATATGGTTAGCAATGAGGAAGTCTTGGAGAAGATCAAGGAAAAGAGAGCCTTTTAAGAGAGATAAAAAAAGAGAGAGAAGCGCACTGCGTAGACCATGTGCTAAGTGGAGAAAGTTTGTTGAAGAAAGTTATGGAATGTGTGGTTGAAGGAGTGAAAAATAATGAAGATGCTGGATGACATGAGAAGGGCAATTCACTCTGGAAAAATTAAGAAAAGGGAAGAGGAAAGACGGTAGTGGATAAGAAATTGGCAAATGTTGCAGGCAAACCTGCTAAAGAATCAGATAATATAAAATGGCATTTCAAATAATTCTACCATAATTTCATCATTGTGGAACCCTATAACCCTGAAACGATATACTTCGGGGTGAAGAACGAAACATTTTGTGGTCAAGAGTGGAATACTTAAAATAAACATTTGAGATACCATAATGTGAAGGTTATACTAGTATTTTCGACAATCCCTAAAAAATACTGCATAAAATATTTCTCGTTAACTTCTGAAGTAGGCTATAAAAAAAGCTCCTACCCTACATTTTGCCTTCTATTCTCATCAGGCCTTCCGAAGTGATCTTCATCTTCCTTCGTCACTAGCCTAATATCATCACTTCAACAAGCGTCTTCAGTCTTTCAATGTTCGTCAGTTTCAACTCCATCCTTTCTACCTTTTTCCTCGAATTTACAATATTCAACCATCCTCTTATCCAATCTAAGGTTTGAGAAGCGGAATGAATAAAATGAGTTTAACTTAGGAGAAAAATTATATCTTTGCTTTCTACAGAATAGACTTTATTCGTCGACTAGTTTCGTTTACACTGTAACATCATCAGGACTAGTGGTACAATATACATTTTTCTGAGTTATATACTAATTTCGGGTGGCGGATGGGAAGTGAAAGGGAAGGGAAGGGAGGGATGGGAAGTGAGGGAGTGTAATTAAGGAAAGGGTAGGTATGAGGGGGGGGGAAAGGGTTGGTAAGGGAGCGTGGGTCTGCGTCATGGGGATTTTTTGGGGTGTAGAATAGGAATGTCCAGGAGGGGTGAGTGGAAAGGGAAGAGGTGGTCATTGGTTATCCTTTCCTTCCTCTTAACCATTTTTACAATTTCTAACTGCTCCCGGATATCCTGCTGCGTCCCTTTCTTCACTCCGTGCAGTAATTGGGGGGTGAAATCCGCTCGGTGGCCTTCCTTCGAGAGATGGGTTGCGAATTGGGACATTCCAGTGTTCTTCATGAAATCCCTCCGGTGTTCTTCCGCTCGAACCTTTATGCTCCTTCCTGTCTGACCAATGTACTTAGCGTCACAGTCGCCACATTGTAATTGGTAAACCCCGCTCTGGAGATTTGGTTTCATGGGGTCTTTGACTGTAGGTAGCAAACTCCTTAGGTTTTTGTTATTGTAAAAGGCAGGTTTAATGTTCAAATCCTTTAGTACACCGCCTATTTTAATGGAGGGTTTTCCTACATATTTGATGCGTCGCCACGAAGCTAGGTCTCTGGGTGGGGGACAGTAAATTTCTCTGAATAAAAGTTTTTTCTTTTTGTTATCTAGCAAATCATCAATCAATTTCTCTCAGGTATCGGGTCCCCAGCGCATTCTTTAGCTAGAGTTGTGGGGCGCAAATTTGTAGAACATTCCCAATTTCGTGGAAAATACAGCATAAAGAACTCTATAGAACTGACAAAGTACTTAACAGATATAACTCCCCCCAAGAACTCCATATTAGTGTCATTTGATGTTGTAAACTTATTCACCAGTGTTCCAAGAGAAGAAGCAGTGCTCCTAGCAAAGAAAGTGCTACACAATGCTAAAACACCAGAAATTATTTGCAATGAACTCATATCTTTATTGACAGTGTGTATAAATCAGAATTATTTCTTGTTTAATGGAAACCTGTATCAACAATTGGAAGGTCTAGCTATGGGCTCCCCCCTATCACCTCTGCTGGCTGAAATATTTCTGAATAACCTAGAAATAGAATTTTTCAAAAGTGAAAATCCTCTACTTAATAATGTGCACTACTGGTTCCGGTACGTAGATGATATATTATGTTTGTGGACAGGTACGAAGAGGCAATTGGTTAATTTTCTTAAACTCATCAATTCATTAAGTTCAAGAATTAAATTCACCATGGAGGTCCAAGAGGGTTATAGCTTGAATTTCCTGGATCTCAATATTTCCATTAAAGAGGGAAAACACAAATTTTCAATTTTCCGCAAGCCTACTTGTACAGACCAGGTCATCCATGCATCCTCGAAACATGCATTTCACCATAAACTTGCAGCCTTTCACAGCATGCTACACAGGGCATTAGCTATCCCTTTAGACCCCTCAGCCTTCACAATGGAAATAACCAATATTAAAAAAATTGCTCTGGCCAATGGATACACAGAGAAATTGATTGATGATTTGCTAGATAACAAAAAGAAAAAACTTTTATTCAGAGAAATTTACTGTCCCCCACCCAGAGACCTAGCTTCGTGGCGACGCATCAAACATGTAGGAAAACCCTCCATTAAAATAGGCGGTGTACTAAAGGATTTGAACATTAAACCTGCCTTTTACAATAACAAAAACCTAAGGAGTTTGCTACCTACAGTCAAAGACCCCATGAAACCAAATCTCCAGAGCGGGGTTTACCAATTACAATGTGGCGACTGTGACGCTAAGTACATTGGTCAGACAGGAAGGAGCATAAAGGTTCGAGCGGAAGAACACCGGAGGGATTTCATGAAGAACACTGGAATGTCCCAATTCGCAACCCATCTCTCGAAGGAAGGCCACCGAGCGGATTTCACCCCCCAATTACTGCACGGAGTGAAGAAAGGGACGCAGCAGGATATCCGGGAGCAGTTAGAAATTGTAAAAATGGTTAAGAGGAAGGAAAGGATAACCAATGACCACCTCTTCCCTTTCCACTCACCCCTCCTGGACATTCCTATTCTACACCCCAAAAAATCCCCATGACGCAGACCCACGCTCCCTTACCAACCCTTTCCCCCCCCCTCATACCTACCCTTTCCTTAATTACACTCCCTCACTTCCCATCCCTCCCTTCCCTTCCCTTTCACTTCCCATCCGCCACCCGAAATTAGTATATAACTCAGAAAAATGTATATTGTACCACTAGTCCTGATGATGTTACAGTGTAAACGAAACTAGTCGACGAATAAAGTCTATTCTGTAGAAAGCAAAGATATAATTTTTCTCCTAAGTTAATAATGGAATTCTACAAAGTTAAGGCCTCAACCATTCAGTGCAAAATGAGTTTAGACAAGAGAGAAAATAGTTGCTTTCTTATACACAATCAAGAAATGGCTACTCACTGCAAACATTCGATGGTATAAATTACTATCCACACATTAAAGGATTGGCAATCTCCGGCATTCTTAAAAACATTGCAACACAAGTTAATTTATGCATAAATCCTGGTAATATTCTATTATATAGTACAGTGTACAGACGCACTTTATAGTCATGCATACTATGGGACTTATAGAATTATTTACATGAATGTGTTATGTTGCAATGATTTCCAAAAATGGACGAGAATATCAATATAATAATGGATGTGGTAATTCATACTTAATCATTACCAGCAGCCTCTTCAAGTATGCCAAGTCAAAAGACGTCTATTCTATATAAATGCTCACGCCAAGGTTGACCATAACCAGGAGGAAATTGTGTAAAGTAGATACAAGGGCATATTAAAAATATAACTTATATATAATATAAAGAAAAATAACTTGAAACCATAATTGTTTAACGGGATGTAGGAAATGAAATATATCTTTGAAGTTTCACAATTGACAGTAAAAATTTTAAGACAATAATTTATCAATGGGCTATTCTTCATTTTCACTGCAATAGTGCAAAATATACTTCGCAGTACGAACAATTCTCATGATCATAGGATATAGATGCTCTTTGTGCAATATTTCCACTCTTGGAACATAAGAAGTAAGTTCAACTTTACGAAAATGCACGTTCCGTATGATAGAACATTACTGACAACTGTGAATGACTTTTCGAAAGTATCTTTAAATTAATACTTCCTTTTCGGGACTTCAAAGAAAATATATAACCTAATTACAAGATAAACAGTAAAATAATTGGTTAGATAACAGCATTTACAGTTATTCTGGTCCCTTACCATTCTCGAGAAAAATGCCATATTAAATCTGTCAGTCCTAAATTTGACTACAGCCATCTTATTTTCATAATTTCTCTGTACGATCAACATAAAAACACACATTCAAAAACAGCACTGAAGAGACAGACTTCCAATTTATGCCAAGTATAAAAAGTAATTCATCCTGGATAGACTAAACTTGGAATACGTAGTAAGTACTTAGGTTCCACCAAAAAATATGCTAGAATTAGATAATATATCAGAATCTGCATAATTGCTGAATAATACCTACGAGAAGAATGTAGTATGGCGGAGTTGATGGACGAATAAGGGTTTACAGAAAGAAAAGGGCAAAAAATATTTTATAAGTGTACAATGCTTTTGTGTTCACTCCGAAAACCTGAGGTTATGAGCCTGCACTGTATCAAAACATCAGAGTCCCTAGATCATTCCAGAAAAATAAATCCCATCAAGTTCACATTAAAATAGTCCGCTCTTCGTCACCCTATTCTGGGAGAAAGTTTTCCCCCCTGCACTTTTGATGGGAACGAAAAGAGACAGCGTCTTACATCCCCTTTGCGGGCACTTCAAATGCAGGATATCAGTTTACCCCAATGGTATATTAAAAGGCCAACATACTGGCACCCCCTGCTATACGCTCTCTGGATGACTTGCATGCTATGGCATGGATTAACCATTATAATATTAATGTACATCATATATATATATACCTTTCCGATCGTCAACTTCGGTCAAATTGCATTTTATTATGTCCGATATTAACTTCCTCGACTTACAAATCCTAGAAAGCACAAAATAAAATTTCACTGCAGAAAAGAGGTCTCGGTTCGCGCATAAATATCTGAAAAATTAAAAAATTTCGTCCATCGGATAGTTATCATTAATCATGCACTCGATCATTCCGTAATATTGCGTCACACTCCAGGGAGCGCAATTCCCGTTTAAGCGCGGTATCGCGGAGGGAAGGTTTACAAAATTGTAAAGTCACGCGTTAAGCGACTGAATGAACGAAATGATGTTCGAAAGCACCACGGATTACGCCTGGCGATAACATCTTCGTCCCCGATTGATTCTCAGCAGATTCTCCGACTCCAGTAATTTTAACAGCATCCCATTTTAATAAAGGGACTACTAATCTCCAGGGTCCTACACCGACGACCCCCGTGCCGGAAACTTAAACGTTTTAAGGTTCCATTTGGATAAACTCTGGCATCCCTATTCATGGCACACAGGATCCAACCTTTACCGCCTCGAATATACCCTCTCACCCTGCCCCGCCCTTGTTCTTAGACCTACAATCCGTTGCCCAACCCATCCCCGCACCCTCCCGACGATGGCACTACGGCTGTCCGTCGCGGTCCCCATAAAACGACCACGTCTGCTTCAGCGATGCCACGACAGCATAGCAATCTCCCCCGCCGCACCCCCGTCGCTCTAAAAAGAAAGGAGGAGAATCCAAAAACCCCTCCCCGTATCCCATCCAACGCACCCCCGCGACCCCAGATGATTCCCCCCCTCAAACCCCCCTTTGGCCTTCCTACCAGCCACGCACTTTTCCCTTTTTGCTCTCGAGGGGAGGAGACTGTCGAGTGGGAGGTTATTTCCGTGGGGTGGAGGGGAGGAAGTGGAGAATTGGTTGCGCGGGGGAGAGAGAGGTGGGGTGAGTTTGTGTGTGTGTGTGTACGCGTTGGGGTGGGGGAGGTGGGCATGGGACGGAACCGATTGGGAAGAAGGGTGCACACCGTTGAGGGAAAAAGGATTGGAGCGAAAGAGGTTGTTGTAGGAGGAAAGGGAGTGCGCTCTTAATGGGATTAATGCAAAGGGTTAGGGGGGTGGGGAGGGGCCGGCCGGGGATGGGTGGAATGGAAGGGACGTGAATTAGTCAAAAGGGCTCCTTTGGGGGCGGGCGGGGCGGAGGGCGGGTCGTGGGTCGGTGGGGGTTGGGGGAGGAGTAGAGAGCGGTGGGAACGATGGAGTTGGGGGACGAAGAGCAGAGGTGGAGTGAGGAGAGGGTCGGGGGGGCGGGGGAAGGCCGAGGGTGCCCAGACGTCCCGGTTTTTCGAGACCGATTCCTGACTTTACCGAGCGACCCCGATGGTGCGAAACAGCTTACGCCCGAAGCGTTGCGGGTTCTCGTGATTATGCACTAAAACCATCGTCATTGATCACAGACCTTGGCACTGGTTTCGGCTCAGCTCTCCACTCCATTCTACCGTCGTTTATTGTCTTCGTCTTCATATTTTCTCATGAGGGGAAAGAAAATGATTAGCTGCGGTTCCTGGGTGTAATAATTTGGTGGTTTTCCGTTGCCTATCGAATCTCGGTAATGCAGTCGTTAAAGTTACTGCTGTCACGTAAGTAGTTAAATGAGTGTTGCGGTTCCAACCCGGATAGTCTTCATCTTCTCTCATGTGAAGAAATGCTACTTCATCTTTCCGCAGTCGTATTGGTTGGGTATACGCAATCCCAAAATCACTGCTCTCAAATACTTCCCATTATTTCGTGTCGTTTTTCTACCTTTTATTGTGATTTTCTCGCAGTCTTTTTGTGCCTACGCTTCCGAGTACATGCACGTACGAGTATGCAGCATGCCTATCTATTATCTAGAAGGGCAACCTATTATCCTTAAGGCGATTGACTAGAAACTCTGGTGATTACAGGAGATACACGTAAGCTAGTATATAATTTAGAATTATCTAGTAACTGTATTATTTTATGCGTGGTATAATACTTATTAAAGGTAGGTATTGGGCGGTCCATAACGACTACTTACTTTCATGTATAACAAGATTGTTTGCTCATTTTTTCGTCCATTCTACATCCCTTAATGCCATTTAAAAAGCCTACCCTCTTTATTTCTTCATCCCACTAAATCAAAATTCTTGTAAATGATCATTACACTGTGAAACCCATGCATATCTGTGAACACACTAAGAGATGACTCTATTAGAGTAACTGTTGCGGAATTTCCCGAAGGTCCTTGAATTATTATTAGGTAATCTAACGGTTAAGGTAGGTTTTTGGATGGACACAACTATCAAATAAATATTTTGTTACTCCGAACAAAACCCAATCCAGCAACCTAAACTACATCAGGTCCCTCTTCATCTCTGTGTACTTCTTTCCTCCCTTCATCCAATCCAACATCCCTATCCTGTTCCTACCCTTTCCTCGCTTGCCCAACATTCTCCCCTCCATTACCTTCTTCAACATTCCACTACCGCTCAATACGCCTTTCATCCATTTTTCCTGCCTCCATAGGATTTCTCTCAGCAAACCCCTCTCCTCACCCACCATCTCCAGTACTTCCTCATTTGTTTTCCTTTCGGTCCATTTCACCTTCTCCATTCTTCTCCACACCCACATTTTAAAAGCCTCCAATCTACGTCTATCCTCCTGCTTCAGTGACCACGTTTCCGCGTCGTACATAGCTACGCTCCTTATCAGAGTTTTTACGAGTCTTTATCTGCTGATAAATATTCACACAGGATTGGACACTTACGCGTTTAAGACATTAGATCTTGATCTATTGATTGTGAGATACTCTCCGGCGACTTTATTCAATGTTAAAAGATGTCCTAAAAACAGTTTTTGAACCTCTTTACTCACGCATAATATTTATTGTGTCTTCAGTCTCCACATATTCAAATCTTATACGGTATACTTTCATGCGCTTATTTCCACCTGTCCCTCTAATAGTTCTCTCGGCCATTTCCCTTTTCATTAAATTTTTCATGTTGTTACACTAATCCGCGTAAAAGCAGAATTCATGAAATTTCCTACGCTAAATCTCTCACCACCATGTTCAGTGAAAGTAATCTCACACGCTGTTTTTTTTCCTTATGGATACAATTGCAATGCAGAATTCACCCCATATAAGTATTTGCTTAAATAAATTAAATGTCATCGCATGAGCCTCAAACAAATACGCGAATTAAAACCACGCGACAAATGAGAATAGTTAAAAAGTCGTTTGCATTATCATTTTTTGGTTCAAGTCCAATTTACAACATCAGATATTAAGAGGGGGGGAGAGAATGATTATATAATGTGAAATCGTGTTTTCGTATCTATTACTGAGTAATCAAATGTTTACAGTTTTCTCTCGAAATTATTCTAATGTGCATTTTGAGTAACAAAATAAACGTTTCCTCTTACGAATAAACAAATCCTTTTTTCTTCAAAATATGGAACAAATTCATGCCTTTATGATATAATTAATGTCATTATTATTTGGTAGTCTTCCGTTTAATCGGTAGATTTTGGATGTACATACACAGACTGTACACTCCTACATCGCCTCGCCAAAAAACACAAAACCTTACACTTCAATTAAATGTTCAATTCCTTGTTCATTATATCTCCCTTTATTCTGTCCAATATTCCTAGTCTTTTCCTATGCCTATTTTGCTTGCCTAACACCCATCCCTCTAATACAGTCTTCGTATTCCATCACCAATCCAAATGCTTAGCATTTATCTCTCCTTCCTCATTTGGGTTTCTCGAAAAAACTCTCTCCTTTCCCCATCATTCTTAGCACTTATTCATTTGATTTTATATCAGTCCATTTCAACTTTCCCATCCTCCTCCACAACCAAATCTCAAAAAGCTACCGATCCACAATGATCATCTCGCTTCAAGGACCATGTTTCCTCACGATACAAAACCACGATCTATAACCAAATTTTAACGAGCCTTTTATAGATATCCTTGCTAAACGTCTCCGTAATCAATTTAATCCTTCTTTGAAAGTTTCTTTTCTCAAAATCTATTCTCCTTTTTATATCCTTACTACTATTGTGGCCACCTTAATCTAAGACAAGTTAATATTTATTATACGTATAAAACAAACAAAACTGGGAATATTATAACTAATCTAAGGTTAGAATCTTAGTATATAGGCGCTAAATAGGAAATAAGTAATGTTTTGATTGACTACTCGTGCGGAGAATAACGCAGTTTTTAAATATTTTTACAAAATAACATGTAACTTTAACAAGGACAAAACTGCATGTAGTTTTATTCTCTCTTGTGGATGGTGACCTAAACCACCCCCACTAGCGGCGTCTTGATGGGCATTATTAGATGAATAACGTCGTCATTGTCATAGTTTTCGCCAAGAGAATGTTCGTTTGCCACTGGTTTTGTCAAATGGCGCAAGGGTGGTTGCCTACCCCCGAGGATACTGATATCTCATTATTTTTCGTAGGAATACCAGCCGCGATAAGGTAAGTTGCGATTATTATTAGCTCGCTTATTCCTCAACACTGAGGCTACAACTCTATTTGTCACGACTTCATCCAAGTATGGGAATGAGTAACCAATAAGAGTTCTATCCTCATATACACGTCTTGGAAATGGCAAAAATTAAGCACGTAGCATATAATATACCAAGTTATGCAAACAAATGAAAACTCAATGAAATGCAATGCATAAAATTGGTGTTCTTCGACCTCCAGAAAAGTGAAAAGAAGAAAATAAAAACTTTCATTGACTCCATGAATATTTTACCGATAAGCAACGCTGCAAGCTATTGTGCAAATAACGTGTTTATAATGTTTTAGATGTATAGAGCAACGACGAATCACTTCTGTTTTTAACTCCACTGGATTTTAACTAGAGACGAGAATAGCGCATAAAAATACGTAAGATTCTTCTTCCTTCCCTATGACCGGATTAGATGCTCATAAATTTATTGGCTATGGCTATCACAGTATAACGATTATTAGTATAATAACAGTCCCGACGGAATTATACGCTGCATTGCAGGCCGTCTCTCAGAAAATCAACTTTGTTCAAGACCTTGTAGAGCCTATGTCAAATAAAGTGAGACTTAAAAGCACTTCACGGGATTAATTTCTTAAGTGCCAACCTTGGTTGGTTACCACACATAGGGTGGGCGGGTGTATGCGCAGTAAAAGACTTTTCCACATTTTCACTGGGAGATGCAAAACAACCAAAAAGATTTTTTCCCTACAATGAGATGAATTTTCAGAAAATGCTTTATTAAAACAGTGGAAAAGTGAAAGAATTTTCTCGTCGTTTATCGTTTTACCGATATTTTATCTATTTATTTATCGAGTTAATTGGGAGAAGTTGAGACTTATAGTCCCTTCTTCCACCTAACCCTTAGATATTTGATTGAAGACAATTACATATAACCAAGCCCTAGATGGAGAAAAATCCACCTAGGCGGGAATCAAACCGCGTACTCTGGGTTGGCAAGCGAGGACTTTACCCCGCCGCCACCGGACCCGGCAAAAGCTGACGACATTAAAGGTATAGTAATATATGTATGAAATATAAGAGAATGCAGTATTGAAGGCAATCATTATGAAATAAGGGCTTCCCTGATAACCATTTTATCTCAGAATAACGGCTGGCATATACATGACCATATGCGTATAATGATGTTGAAATTCGTAAATATGGGATGGGATTAACATTTTTAGGCTTAAGTTTTCACAGGAATTAGTAACAGTTGTTGAAACTCAGTGGTATGTATTACAACCATAAAAACTATAACTGTGGGATCCATTGAGCATTCTAAGATTAAGCAGATAATCATGAAGAGCTCAAAGTTTCTTTTATTCGTGGAAGTCATCGTGCAAATAATTCTCGCTTACCACCCGAGAGATCACGATCATCTCCACATACGACAGAAATTAATACACCCTTCGGAAGTGAAGGAAATAAAGACACGTACGAACGACGAGTTCGCTTACATACTATTCAGAGAGGTTGACGTTTTTCGTAGAAAAACTGGGGTAATGTTTTTAGACCCAAGGGCTCGCATGCCCTCAAAATTAGAGTTTTAATTTAACGTTCATTATTCATTTAATATTTATTACAAAATACATTATAATCCAAGGTATGATAATCTCATATGAAATTATTTGTCATATCCGTACTAAGATTCCTCGTCCAATTCAACCGAAATATTTCCACGTGACTATTCTCCTACCCTTCTCAGAAGCTCGAGCCCATAATAGAAGTGACCAAAAATAAAATGAATTAGAATGTTTTCCTTTTCTATTTTCGATTTGCATTCTGATTATGTTACGCGTACGTGTACGTATCCACATCTATTTAATACGCTGCAAGCCGCCGCAAGGGCGTGTGGCGGGTGGCGTTAGGGCACCACCCGTTATTAAGAAAAAAACCACATGCAAAAGCCACACGTTTATACAATCCACAAACAAACTTAGTATGCATTCATGCAAAAACCCTTACACCCCCACACACATGCAAACACACAAACTACCAACTAACACACACATGAATCTGAATTCTTCGCAATGTTTAATTTTGTTCCGACTTGTAATTTTAATTAAATTTCAAGAAACTACGGGAGATGCCGCAACAGTAACTTTAACGGAGTCATCCGCTACGTGTGCATTATAATGCATCAATTTCAGAGAGTAAAAATCATTCGCATTGACCAGGATCCCGGTCAAGGCGAATGATTTTTACTCTCTGAAATTGTTGCATTGTAATTTTAATATTTTTAATTTTTCTAAAATGACTTCAGTTTCTTACTATTATGATTTCTGATTGTTCGAGGAAAAAATGAGTATTTGTATCTATCTGTACTGGAATCTATCTCCCTTATTTTATCTTTGTGGTCTGATATACCTAAGTAGTGTGGGGCATTATTATTCCTTTTGTGTCATCGTTAATCTCGCTGGTTCTGAATCTCTCTAAAAGTCAAAGTCTCGCTTTTTCTCTTCTTAAGTGGCTCCCAGAATAAATCCCCTAAGAGACCTGTTACACTTGTGTTCTTGTCATAACAATTTTTAACGAATCTAGCAGATTTTCTCAGGACTTTATATAATTATTTTTGCCTAATTTTCTCCCAAAGATCCCAAATACTTGCGGCATATTCCAAATGAGCATGACTAGAGCAAAATTATACCGCTCTTTAACTTTTGACTTTCTCATTAATTTTCCCCACCACCCGTTTAATGAAGTCGAGTTTCTTTAAATCGGATCCGCCTATTGCCCTGAAATGTGCTCCCCATGAAAGGCGTGATGTTAGAACTACCCCCAAATATTTAACTTGTTTGGCCGTAGTTAGCACTGAACCCTCTATTTCATAGTTTATGTCCTGTTCGCAATTTCCTTTGCCCCAAAATTTCAAAACTCCGCATCTTTCAAAATAAAGCATTAATCCCCATTCCTTGCACCAATCCGAGATTGTTTCTAAGTCTCTAGAGAGTAGAGATCTAATTGGCTCTTTATTTTCCTTATACCACCGTTTCGTCAGAAAATAATCAGCGATTGCGACTAACGCGTGCGCTTAAGTCATTAATATATATTAAAAATAGAAGAGCCCCTATTACACTTCCCTGGGTGAAGCCTGAAGTTTCATTTCTATCCGTTGAGCACAACCCATCGTTGCAATACGCATACATCGTGTCGTATCCTCGTCGCCGTACGTATACATCGTATCGTATCCTCGTTAGTTAAGAGGCCTTATGATGATTTCGTGGCTATCTTTAGAAAGTGTAGTTCGTGGAAATATGTTATTGAAAATTTAATGAATTAGGGCTTTTTGTGAAGTTTGGTTCGCGAGAGAGAATTAAAGATTCCATGTACCCAGCAAATCACCGTAGAGGCCACGTACGTAGCCAGTGAATGAAGAAGGTGGAAAGAAGAAGGTCATGTCTTCGAAAATTGTTTGAATTTTTCTCTTATACTTTTCTTGTATCTAAAACAAATTTTGATGGAAGAAAAATAGCCCTTCGATATTTCTCTACGGTAGCGTATCTCTCGCTAGCTAAACATCAATTGCTAAACCTACTGATTAAATTGTGGATATAGCATAGGTTTTCGTTCGATCTATGTCGAGTTAGGTAAATAGTACTAATATAAACATAGCGACCCGATTGATTAAAACTAATGCTTGGATTTAAATATTCTACGGTTGTGAGACATACGCAATACGATCAGCTGGCAAAGAATATCGGAAGCGACGGATTTTTAATGCTACAGCATAACGATAAAGATGAAATGGGGAGACAGGAGTAACGAATAAAGAAGTAATTCTAAGATTGGAATTAGACAAAAGTCTATGCAAATGAGAAGCTACCTGGAGGCAAACTGAGTTACGATATTTTACCAAACTCCATAATTGAAAGAATGGCAAAGATCGGATTTACTGGGGAAAGCCAAGGATGAATTACGAGAAGCAGGTAATGGAACATGTCAGCGCAAGGAACTGCGAATGAATGAGTTTACGAGGGAACAGAATCATTTGTAAGACTACAGGCAAACTGTTCTCTGGATTGACAACCTAAGGACGATGAGATATCACGTGAAATGGCGTCTGTTGTAACTGCGTTTGACTGTTTGACTGGGACCACCAGATGTCAATTTAATGACTACAGATTTACGTTGCATTACATAATTATGACAACTTTTTCACTGGATATCAACAAATAGGGAAGTCACGTGATAGACGCCTTGTAGGACTATTTCCTCGGTACCGATATTAAACTAGCAAAATTTACTAATTTGAAATGATTGCAAAAAAATATTCTATCGTTGTAATGATGTCAGCTGATAGCTATGGAATGCGGAGAGGTGAATTTCTTTTGCGCATGAATATTTCATCGCAAATTTTTAATTTTGTCAACTTTTTTGTCAATTTTATTCAAACCATCAAAATATGAAAAAATATTAAATCCTAATCTTTTTAAATAAGCGATCAGAAGTGCCATTTGACTGATAATTTATAGGGCTAAAGGATTAAATCGTGACGTACTTAAAATAATATGCTTTGCCTTCTTAGAACCGGTGCAAAAATAGAAAATATCGTGCAAAAGTTTCAATCAAGTTATCATGAAAATTAAGGTTGGAAATGGACACTCCTTTAAAATATATACGATCTTTATGATTTGGGATGTAATATATCGTCTTGCAGTGAAATTCGAGGAGTAAACATACGAGTGGAAAAAAAATTATCCTCTGCGGCACGAATTTAAGTTTAATAAGTTCATTAAAAAAATCTACACTTCGGAATAACCAACAAGATACGCAGTTTATTGTACTTTTCCATTGTATAAAAATCATAGGATTTTAAGAACAGATAACTCTAATGCTTGCTGAAAATCGGTCTTCATGCTCGCTCGCAAATGGACGGTCATGTCAACCAAGCTGCCGCTGACAGCACCGCGGGCGCACGCGTGAATGGTCACCGCGGAGGACCGCGGTCCGAGGCCCGCGAGGAAGCGGGAGCCGCGGAGCGAAGCATGATGAGGTCCACCGTCGCCTCACCCGCACTGCTGCCAATCTCCCGGCTTTCCAGTGGACGCGGGGGCCCGAGAGGGAGCGGATCTCTCGGCGGGGGTTGGCGAGCATGAAGTTGGGGACGCCTTTTCCCAAGACTCCACCACGACTCCCTCTCGCCTCTTCGTCCTACGCTCCTTCACACACACACGCACACACACTCGCACGCTTTAACTCCACGCACACCCCTTCTCGTGAGGAACGAGGAAAAAGAAAGACTTCCTCTCCCTTTCCACCCATCCCCTCTCCACCTCTCTTTCCTCAAGATCGTTTAAATCATCCAGAGGAGGACAAAATGAGTGGGAAGGGGGTAAGAGGGGGGTGGGGGGAAAGGGCTTGAAAAATAAGCATGGAAATTTTTTATTTATTTTTTTTCTTCCTCTCCGAGGCGACCCTCGTAACCGGTGGCGAGTTTGCACACACACACACACATACTCTCTCTACCTCTTTCTCACAACGCTCTTTAGCGGAGCGCAATCGATATTTCACGCGTTCGTTCCTTCCATTCTCCGATGAATGAATAATTACGACTTATTATCGTTCCCCACCGTCGGTCGCCCTGGGTTGAATGGGAGGGAGGGATGAGAGGATGAAGATGAAGAAGAGGGCCAGAGAAAAGGATGGAAATGGAGGGAGGGAGGGAGGAAGGAACGGGTGGGCGACGCTTTCACGCGCGGGGAGGACGTTACAATTGTCGTCCTGCGGAGGCGAGCCCCGGAAGAATTCCAATAAATAAAAAGGACGTCTCGAGAGCTAAAAAGGGTGTGTATGTGTATAAAGAAAAACGGAAGGGTCGCGCCGTGGGACGGTAGGATAGGGGTGTTGGCGGGGGAGGGAGGGAGTGGTGGTGGAAGGAAAAGAGCGTGGAGAGGGAGAAATGGAGACGGAGTAAAATGTTCTTGCAGCCAGCGCACAGAGAGAATGTGTGTATGTGTGTGTGTGAGAGAGAGAGAGATGTGTGTGGGGGAGGGAGGGCGGGGTAGGAAGGTCGGAAAAGGGATTGGGGAAGGTGTGAGCAGTGGATATATAGGAGTGGAAGACGGAGAGGGATTTTAAAGGTGGTGTGGGAGAGGAAAAGAAAAGGGCTGAAGGTGATGTCGGTGCGATGGAGGGAGTCTGAGCGAGTGTGTGGTGTGTGGGGGAAGGGATGAGGGTGGTGTACACAAGGAGATGAGGCGAAAGGGAAGGAGATTACCGGGAAGGAGGTGGGGATTTTCGGAGGCGAATGCTCGGAATAAGGTAGATGGTTTGGTGGATGGGGACGGCGGGGAGAAGGGGGGAGAAAACGTGAGTGGAGGAGGAGGAGGCGAAGAGAGAGAGGCGTGTGGGTGTTCGGGCCGGGCTTAATAGACAAGGAGACTGAACCGGAATTTGGATATATGTACCTTTAGACTTCGCCGACAAAGTGTTAGGACATAAAGACGCTTCCGTTTTTGAGCGAAATCGAGGTCACTTGCCTCCCATCGAGATCCTTTACCCAGCCGTGCGTCAATTCCTCTCCTGTGGCGGAATGCAGTCAAAAATGTAGATTTAAATTCTTGAAGTCAGCTAGCTCAAGGAGTTCACCATGGCATTGAACTAAACTTGAAGCGCTTAACAGGCGTTACGCTGTTGGACCGTATATGCCTTCCCCGTTGTTCTTTCTTTTTACTGTTTTTCATTTATGCTTAACTTTATCACGATAAAACGTAACTGGGAGAATTTCAAAAGAAATTGGATAAGGTTTAAAGAAATATCCGCTAATTTCGCTAAAAGGTTATCGTGAAGAGGGTTAGAATAATTGGAGGAATTAAATTACGAGCTTCTTGATTCGCCATTAACACAGACTCACAGTAAGGAATAGGGCTGTAGAGTTTTTTTTACAATACAGAGATAATTATTATAGTACCAAATTACAGTGGTAGATTCGATCACTAGGATAACATGAAATTGATGTAAAATTCTAAAAAACAGAGTCAAGTACACGTTCTTCCCTAGCACGATATGTAATTATAACAATTTTCAAGCACTATCGCCCGATAATATAAACTTAAAAATTTACATTGAATGACAGAGTTAAATAAATTAATGTTTGCTTACTGTACATGGGCATGCAGGTGCACAAGTGTTTCTATATACATGTTATAGGTAACAAAACTTTAAACACACGTATGAACTAATATTTGTGTATGCAAAGAAGATGACCTAACAACCCCCCCCCCTGCGACGACGGTACTGGGTAGATGTACATAGATGTATCATCATCATTTCAAAATCAGTTGGTTTATGTACCAAACGACTAAATGACACGTTCTTAAGTCCTCTCTCCACCGGAATAGAGATCACTTGTGTCCGTAGTGAAGAGGATTAAAGAATAATAATATTTCATGATATGTATGTAGATTGTTAGATTGGCGGCAATAGTTTTATATATATAAATATATATAACTTAAGACAGTAACACACAGCACGAGAACACATAAAAAGAACACTCACAATTATCTTGATAATTTCGACGGACTCGAACTCCGTCTTCTTCGGAAGATAAGTTATGACTGGTCTGGAAGATAAGTAGGACTGAGTCATAACTTATCTTCCGAAGAAGACGGAATTCGTGTGCGTCGAAATTATCAAGATATTATTGTGAGTGTTCTTTTTATGTGTTCTCGTGCTGTGTGTTACTGTGTTAAGTTTTTTATTCAATACTTCCGTGTTACTTCGAAGAAATCATCTATATTATATATATATATACATATATATATATATATATATATATATATATATATATATATATATATATATATATATATATATATATATATATATACATTCAAGCACGAAATCCCGCCATATGGCGAAAAAATATTCATTCACAAGGCAATAGATAGATGGAAAAGGAATAGGGACGTAAATAGGCATATATATTATATGCGTCTAAGCGCATGAGCGCTGTGTATTTTAGCATAAACGTATTGGAAAGCATGGCTGAACTAATATTTGTGCCTGAATGGTTGGTGCCTAACCACCCGCCGCCACACTCCCTTGCGGTGTCTTTCGGGGGGTATTCCGTGTGTGTAGATGAAAGGCGGTGTAATTTTAGCCAAGAGTGTAATCATATATGTGCGCCGTATCTTGATTAGCAACGAGTTCAACCTTCTGACTGAAGGGTCTTGATTTAATACCCAATGCCTTAAGACTCCCTCGATTAAGTTCAAGCTGTGTTATTTTCTGGGCGCCAGATCTTCCTGAGAAACACTGAGCGTCGGAGGAATAGAAACTGGCATGCCTACACTTAATGTGTGAATTTGACACACAATGCTCCAGTATAAGGTGAGCTCTATTCGCACATATGAAGCCACTTTTTTGGTTGATAAAGATGGCTTTTATTCTTCACATCACCTACTTCCAATGGTGACACGAAGGTAATAAACAAATTGGATAAGTGAATGCGGGACTCGCATTTCCAGAGAAAACGCCGGAGACACATCGGGTGAAGGTATTGCGAAAAAGGTCTCGAAAGAAGGAATTTGGAAATGAGCCAGAAATCAGAAGAGTATCGCGCAAAAATTACCACAAGAGCACGAAAAACAACTTCTTTAAGGATGACAGCCCAGTGGGAAGGCTCTGTATACTATTTATACTATTTACTGTTTTCCCTCTGGGAATTT
This sequence comes from Hetaerina titia, assembly GCA_037158775.1. Lineage (NCBI taxonomy): Eukaryota > Metazoa > Arthropoda > Insecta > Odonata > Calopterygidae > Hetaerina > Hetaerina titia. Next base: position 44,482,621 of record CM073772.1, on the reverse strand, counting down.
CTATGCCTAATGAATTTTTTGAACACAGGTATTCATTCAGTGTACCATTTTGCGGAATGACTCGTACTTGCTACAACTTAAATAATAGTTTTAATTTCAATTGAAAAGAATAACTACTGTTTCTTCCTCTAAATTATATAATGATGAAATAGTCCTAATATTTCCCCAACATTTATGAAGTTTTAAAGAAAATACCGCAAATGGAAACGCATTAAACTCCCTATCGACCATTAATCCGCGATTACTAGTGAATTTTGAATGCCTTGAAAGCAGCGTCAAACATTAAGGGCTAATGATCTATATATAATACACCGCAAGCCACCACGAGGGCGTGTGGTGGTGGTAATTGATATTAAATGACAATTTAAGTGATGCCCTTGCACCACTGACCGTGAAATCGGGGAGAAAGTGGCTAATTAGTGTGAAAGTCCGAAGTCCGACTGAATTATATTATGAGTACTTCAAGCCCGTTTAAATGAAATGCATTAAGACGTGATGTTAAGTTTAAAATTCAATTTCATATCATACCAAACTCTCCCATGGACTACTACCTTGACGTTGTGGAAGGGCTTGTGCGTTCCGATGACCCCTAGAGCTTTGCTGGCAGGAGGAATGGTAATTTCTCCTGGTAATATCAACCGTGCCACCAGAGAGCTCGGAGGTTAGGACCCAGACATAATGTGGTCCTAATGATTAAATTGCACTATTATTGAGAATAATCAGTACATTGCAAAAATGGGGAATATATTGGAGGAACAGGAGACTAATCCGCGACCTGACATGCCTCAGACTGCTAAGGTGCGAGTGGATAGGGTAGTGTCCGGATTGGCAGTGTTAGGAAGAGGTGTAAGTTTCCCATTGTCTCCGGTACTGTTCAATGTATATGTAGAAGAAATTATTAAGGAGGCTTGGGAAGAGCTGGAGGTAGGAATGCATGTTGGAGGAGAATTTGTAAGGTAGTTTGCAGTAAGGTTTGCTGATGATCAACCTATAATTTGTCAGTCAGCCAAGGGGTTGCAAGCATTGAAGAGTGCATTGGAGGTTCAGTGCGATAGATATGGGATGAGAATCAATGTTAATAAAATAAAGGTTATGCAATTTTCCAGAAAGGAAAAGGTTAAGCTAAACATTAAAATAAGAGGGAAAAAACTAGAGCAGGTGGAACAGTTTACGTATATCGGAGTATTTTGGGGCAAAATGGACAAGGTAGCAGGTACATATGGAGAAGAATCGCACTATGCAGAGAGGCTTTCACAAGGAGGAGGGAGTTGATGACGGGGACGTTGAGTAGGGAGGTTAAGACAAGACTGGTAAAAACTCTGAAATGGAGCGTAGCTATGTACGGCGCAGAAACATGGTCACTGAAGCAGGAGGATAGACGTAGATTGGAGGCTTTTGAAATGTGGGTGTGGAGAAGAATGGAGAAGGTGAAATGGACCGAAAGGAAAACAAATGAGGAAGTACTGGAAATGGTGGATGAGGAGAGGGGTTTGTTGAGAGAAATCCTATGGAGGCAGGAAAAATGGATGAAAGGCGTATTGAGCGGTTGTGGGATGTTGAAGAAGGTAATAGAGGGGAGAATATTGGGCCAACGAGCAAAGGGCAGGGACGGATGAGGGATGTTGGACAGGATGAAGGGAGTAAGGAAGTACACAGATGAAGAGGGACCTGATGTAGAGTAGGTTGCTGGATTGTTTTTTGTTAGGACTCACGAAATATTTATTTGGCAGTTGTGCCTATCCAAAACCTACCTTAACCGGTAGATTACTTAAGAAAAATTATAAAATCTTACCGGAAAGGCAATGATAATTACATGGCAGTGTAATTCGTCGTATATTTTATTACACATTTTCAACACAAAAGGTGCAAAAAGCATTATGAATCGATTAGGGCTTGGAAAATAGAAACAAGTTTTTACAGCCAGGAAAATAAGAAGAGTAAACTGGTCTTGGGAGTAACGGAAATGCTATTAAGAAACTGAAAATACCAATGACTCTAACGATCAACTCTAAAGATTTCCCTCATGAGCAGCAAAGTAACTTTGAAGGAATATCGAGTTTTATTTTATATCCTTCATGAATTAGGGAGAGACTTAAATATGGAAAACAATTTTTTAATTGAGCATCTGAGTATATAACTACACATTATTATATAGTTTATTGTCCTTCTTGTGACTAACAGCACGTCTCTTGTGCATTGGAGAAGTCATTTAGATACTATTTAACTTTGTACCTGTAATTATAAATGGGTTACATAATTTAAACTATTTTACAATATGTTATAACTAAATATCGAGAAGATTTTATTTTTGATATCGCATGCCCGATAATGAATCACTCCCTGCCACACACCATAGCGGTGGCTTTCAGGGTGATATGTGGATGTAAATGGTAGGTAGACATAGTGCACTAGATTTTTAAGTTGTAAAAAAGAATAAAAGTGCGATATTTTGTGACTCTGTGTCGATTTTAGAGTTCATTGCCTACGTTCATTACCCATGGACTGGAAATTTTTTAGCGTATGAAGTGATACAGTTCATATTATCCTCTGACGTAGTGTTCGACAGAGGGGAAATAATATTTGTAAAATCCCTAAAATCGATAGAGAACCCGAAAAATATCAGCTTATCAATTACAGACTGCGAAAGTTCTAATCGTTTAAAGATAGAAGTCCATTAAATTTCCTCTTTCAAGCAATTTACGATGGGTGGGGACAGCTCGGAAAAGGATTGCCCTCTTAATTTGAGGAGATCGCGCAAGATCAAGCAGTGGGATCTACGAAAGTTGGAGGACATAGAAGGATAACTTGGGAAAAACTACAGAATACGGAAATGTTGGATCCTAGATGATGGATTAAGCCTCATTGCCAATGCGGCAGGAACAAAGGCATCGCTGAAATAATTTAGATGTCTCATCCCGAGAGATACGAAGTAGTGTAACAGTAATTTAGGCTAAATTTGTCCTCTATAAACATCTTAGAAGAGAGTATGCTATACTCGATTTCCAGTTGGAATTTATGGCCAAAGCTTGGCTAAATTAAATAAAAAATAGCAAAGAGGCAACACGCGATAGTCAAAACACGGCATTAGTACAGACGATGCCTAATACGGACAACAAATAATATTGCATAGTGAGTCGTCCTGAAATATAGCTGATGGCAATAAGATTTGGCTGCAAATTTAAATAAGCAAGAATTCGATGAATTTATATTATTCACAATCAATGTAGAATGGTTGCGACATAAAACCATACAACAAATACAGCAATGAGTCATTCATAGAGACAGTCAAAATCGGATTATGGTTAGAACTATTATCAATAGTAACTAATTATAATTCACATGCTAGAAAATTTTCCGAAACCTCTGTTATACCTTTCAAGTGTGAAACATCCCCGTCATCTAAAAAAAACCCACCAGGAAGGGAAGCTCGCGGTGGGCAGCAAATAATCAAAAGAATGATTTGGACCGGCGCAAGGGAATAATTGCATCGCCCAATGGAGATGGGAGGTCATTGGGCGGAGGAAGAATGAGTTCTAGGGAGGGGTGAACGAGTGGGGGAGGGGGTTAGTAGGGAGGAAAAAGGGGACGCTTCCGCGAAACGTCGGTCGTTAAAGAGGGTTTGGTCGTTACGCGGAGCTCGTGTGGTCTTTAAGACTGAGGTTTCACTACTGTTAAGAGAAAGAGGTCGATGAGTGGAAAGGGGGGAAGAGGGAAAATTGGTCCGCGTGGAGGAGGAGACGGGGGTGGAAGGGGGTGGAAGGGGGTGGAAGGGGGACGGGGGGGGAGAGGAGGAGGGTGGATGGAGATGGAGGAGGAAAATCGGAACTTGGAAGTTGGACGAATAGAAGAAAGAGGTGGGGATGGGCGGGCGGGTGTGCGAGCGACGGTTGACATGAAAACAAGGACGCGGATGACAAGGAATCAGTGGAGAGGACGAGGATGGAAAATTGAACCGGGAGGAGTCGGTGGGTTCGAGAAGTGAAAGCTCCGAGAGATAAAATATAAATATAAATTTAACATTCAAGAGCCGCAATGCTCGTAAAATAAAACGCATCTTCCGTGGGAACACCTGAGGATGTTTTTCCTTCTCTGGTACCACTGAAATTTAGGAGAGACTTAAAGGTAAGGAAAACAATGTTTTTATTAAGCGTGTGCGTCCTTTATATGTACAAAACGTACTGTTGCGCGAAATGTAATTCTCAAGGTGTTAATTAATGCATACAATAGGATTTAATATAATTACTGCTATTATCGTGGAGGTCATTTCATAAAGCAGTTCGAAAGGAAAGAAAATACAATTAAACATGCTTCAGTTTTTTATCCCCTAGATGAGAACCGTCTTGTAACGAATAACAAGGAAAAATAATAAATAGCAATCGAAGTTATTTCTTTTCCTCACTTCATAACTTATTATAAAACATATTTGATTAATTACGAAGTTTTGTAGTTGTAGAACGATGTACACATAAATTATTTTGTGATATTTCTCTTCAAGTCTCGTCTTGTTATTGATAACATTGTAATGTTTAGCTAAAGGAGTCATTTAAATAGCAATGTGATGCAGAATATCAATAATTTAATTTTTTTAAATATTTTCAGAAAAAATTGATTGATTTCGCATTGATTAAATGTACGCATTTTTCTGTACGTCAATGCAATTTAGGCATCCATAAAATTTTAGTGACACTACCATACATGCTGTACACATTTCACGCTAGAACTATGTAAAAAATGACTGAATGATTGAAAGTGAAAATGTATCCAAATATTCTGCCACAGAGCATTTCCAGAACTCATTCCAGAAACAACTGCGTCATAACAAGGGAATGAGTTCAATATTGAATCAAGGTAGCTCACCAGTTTAGGCCACCCGGAAGCATCACTGTGGGCATTAAATAGGAAAAATATTCATCTCCGAGTCCCAAAGTGAAGTTTTCGTATTTAGAGAGTATTTATCATCCGGCAAAAGCTCAACATTTTAAAGCGTAGTAATAAAAACTAAAAGAACGGATGAAATGGCTGCAGATAAATTCGCGCGTGTGATGTGTCGAAAAAGAAAAAAAAACGGAAAATGATTGAAAAGGAATGGAAATGGAAGAGGAGGTGGGACTGAAGGATTGAAGACGGGAAAGAGGAGAGAGAGAGAACGATGAATGGGATTGCGGGAAAGGAGAGAGAGCTCTGTTTGCTGAAGATGGAGTATGCGAGGTGCGATGGGCGCTTTCGGGATACTAGGGTATAGAAGGTAAGTGGAGGAGGAGGATACTAGATAAAGAGAGGAGGAGGTGAGAGGCGGTGGTGGAGAGACAACTGGGATCGGGAACCGGAAGCCTTCTCGGGAGGAATAGAGCGCTGGAGGGAGCGGTGGGGAGTTGAAAGAGCAGGGGCGGGAGAGTTTAGAAGAAGGCGGTGGGAAAGCTTAGAGGAAGGGGAGGACACAAAGAGAGATAAGGAGAGACTGGCAACCGAGGAGGAGGAGGCTGTATGTGTGTAAGAGAGAGAGAGAGAGAGCGAGAGGACTTTTAGCACGGAGAAGGGTGAGATGTTAGCGGTGGTGAGAAGGAGGAAGGAGGGGAGCGAGCGGAAAGGAGAGGGTTACGGGGGAGGGAAAGGTGGGGGAGAAGGGCAGATGAGAGGGCAATTGTCCTCGGAGATAAAAAGGCGGCTGGGAGCGGTTCTTTGGCCGGGAGAGAGAGAGGAGTGGGAAGATGGAAGAGGGGGAGGGGGTTAGGACTAGGACGTCCATTGCGCGTGCGTTCACAAGCTTCTCCACTCCTTCCCCACCTTTTTACGGAGAGCGTGGAGCGGGAGGAGGGGGGAGCGGCGGATAGAGGGGGAGAATGGGCAAGGGGGAGCTCGAAGAGGTAGGTAGGTGGTGCCACTTCGCCGTGACAAGGGGTCCTCGGGCCACCCACGGGGAAATGTTATGGGAGAAGAAGTCGGGAGGAGCTTGAGGGGGGGGAGTAGGGAGGCACCAGGAGGGGAGGAATGAGGGAGGGGGGGAGAAGGATAGAGAAGAAGGATTGTACAGCGTGGGGCTGCGGTGGCCAAGCAGAAGTCGTCCTCTGTTGAAACTCGATAATAAACTCGTCGGCCAAGACCTCACTGGAGGAAACACCAGCATCCTCCAGCCACCCTGGCCGCCCACTCACTAAAACACTCCCTTCTTCCCGCAGCCTTCCTCCCCTCTGAGCGCTCGCCTCGCCCTGCCCCCCCACCCTCCCACTACATACGCCAATGCTAAAAACCAAACCCTGCTACCCCTTCCTTCCCCATCCCCACCCAACCCTCTCGCACGACTCCCTCCTGCGTTTGCACTCTCCATCCTCGCACTACGTTTTTCGTTCGCCAAACCCCTCGCCAGGCCCCTCTTCCCCTTCATCGCTCCCACCCCAGGTCCCCACTCCCTTTTACCTTTCACCTTTCCCTCCGGAACCGCCGGTACCCCCGCAGCATCCGCGCGACCGAATCCACTTGTGCAGGAATTTTCATCCCGAGCGCCGGCTGAGGCGAGTTTCGTCCCACCACCGAACGTGCTCAGCAAGCGAGGGAGAGAGAGGGTTTTGACCACGCTCTGGGACCCCGTGGAGGAAATGCGACGCATGCGGGATCCTTCTTGAAAGCTCTCAATTTCAGCTAAGATAGTTTGGAGCCGGGGGTTAATTTTCGGTGAATTATTAACCTCTGAGCATGCCGTTCATTAGGAAGGGAGGTAACTAATATTGTAACCGAAATGGCTCCGGCTTGGGTGGTGATGCAATGAGGAAGATTCCTCGGTTCGCTACGGAATACGGGGAGCCAGTACACAGGAACGTTCGGTTGAAGGGATGACGGTGTGGGGGACATCAAAGTCAATCTGATCGGAACACTTGAAAACCTAAACATTCATATGTAGAGATCATCAAAGAAAATGAGAAACTAAAAATGATTAATCAATTGTATATTTGGGCTCGAGACAAATCCGCGGTGACAAATATGCATATTGAACGTTGAACTTCTGTACGTAGCGTACGCTGGTAGTCTTTAATGGGTTATGTATTACCGAAAGTGTTTTCTTTGTACCTGTATGTCTGCAAGTTTAATTCAGCATACAAGAAGTCTGTATATTGCCTGAGGAAGATGATGTTCCATTGAATATCAAACATTGCTCTCTGGTGTGTAGTTCGGCCCCACTTAGATGTACTTAGAGATTGACATATGTATACAATATTTATAGGCGTGTTTGTTGTAATAAATAATTTAAATAAAAATGTGGTGCGCTAATAACATCTACATTTAACTCACTAACCGCTCTCTTGCCAGGTAAATAGTGACACTTTTTGGAGGAGAGAATGATTGAGCAGTGCTGACGGATCTCTTACTTCCTAGGACCCAACTGATTTTGATGAAAGCTCGTATAGTTTTAACCCCTATTTGAGGAGATTTCAATTTGTTGGACAACCGATAGAATTGGAGCAGGAATCAGACGAATACATACATAAATTGTGACAAAAGCAGGTTAAATAAGGGATCTAATAAATTAATAACAAAAATATGACATAATAAGTGACAGTATGACAAATGACAACATAAGATCTTTTAATTTTTTTGTTTTCGTTGTCTTATTCTCTAAAAAAAAACCTGCTGTAATCAACCCAAAGGTTAGTTTGGTAAGTTATGGTTGAGTTCAACTAATATTAAACCAAAGGCATTAATATTCGCATAAAAAGTCATAGAGAGCTAGTCCTTTTAACCATGACACATGTACTTTCCCAGGAAGATCTGGAACCCGAAAAAAATCACGTAACTCTGGTGAAGTTGAGAGTACTCAATGGTGACACCCTGAATCGAACCCAAATCATACAGTCAGTAGCTCACAGGTTTACCGATTGGACTACCACGCCTGCATTATTCCATGTGATGAAACGGGATTCATTCATTAGTTCAGCAATATGATTGAATCGAGAGGAGGCCTATGCTATAGACAAAAAAGAGTTCAGAGAAGATACAAGCATGTATAATCAATAGTTTACCATCTTAAGAATGAGTTTTTGATGGACCCGGACATTGCACATTAATATACGTACTTGCAAGCCTTAACTAATAGTTTCGTTTTGGATGGAAATTATTATTTCTTCAATCTCCACATATTCGAATCTTATATGGAATACTACCTGTATATTTCAGTTTATAACTCTGATAGTAGTGCTGTTTACGGTATTGTTTGCTGTGCTTTTGGTACCCTAAATTTCCCCTTCTATCCCTTGTCCCTCTCCGCGGGGGAGCCCTCCTCCTACCTGCAGCGTTGGGCCAAATTCCTCACCTTGGGTAGGAGAGCGTTTTATGTTGCACCTTCTTGTGGTGGTGGAATTACGCATTGCTACTTACTAAACTCTACCTTGCACGTTCTTGGATAAATTTCTTGCTGCATCCTAGGATACAATTATTTGTTATAATTAAGCATATGTACTAGCATGCTTGTGGATTGAAGGGAGGTAGATGTTTATTTGCATGCGTGTAAAATGGTAGGATGTTTCTATGAATGCATGCACTACTGTGGATTTGGGTTTGCATGTATGTGCTAGTTTTGAATGCGGTTTTTCTTTTTTCCTTTTTCTTGGGTGGTGACCTAACACCCCCCGCCACACGTCCTTGCGGCGGCTTGTGGGGTATTATGTAGATGTAGATGAATATTCCTCTCCGCCATATCCCATTCCATAAAATATTTGATAGCGTTGCGTTTACCGGCGCAAAAGTAAAAGCCATACCTGTGTGAAAGTTCTCCAGTATAACTATCGCCATCTTATTCAGTTAAAGTAATTTCATACATTGTTTCCATAAGAATCGAATTAAAATACAGTGTGTTTAGTAGTAGTAGTAGTGATTACCTATATGTATGGGTATTCCCTTCAAGAAATCATATTTCATTGCATAAGCTATAAATGCGTAAATTGAAAACTATGCAAAAATTGTAAATTGTAACCAACTCATTTCCATTATTATTTCTAAGAGTAATGAACGATTGCAACGCCAGTCATTAAGAGTAAGGGGTATCAAAAAGCTATAGAGAAAATCATGAGTGAGGGAATGGCGAGGACTATCGAAAATGTATGGATATTTGTCAAAAAAGTATATCGAAAACCGTAAAAGTTAAATCAAAATGATAAATATAAGTTAAGAACGGAATTGAAATTTTTGGAGGAATTAGGTTAGGAAGTACTCAAGGAGTTAAGGATACGTTGAAGGTTAAATGTTAAATGCTTGTGTTAAGGCTTTTGCATGCGCGTGGAATGATGGGATGTTTCTATGAATTTGTGCACTGCTGTGGATTGGGGTCTGCATGTGTGTGTTGGTTTTGAATGCGGTATTTCTTCTTTCCTTTTGGGTGGTGACCTAACACCCCCCGCCACACGCCCTTGCGGCGGCTAGCGGGGTATTATGTAGATGTAGATGAAGATGTAAGAGTTGGGGGGGGGATATTTATTATGTGACATCATTTTGTCATATATTCTAATTACTGATGAAAAATTTTACCAGATACCTATCGAAACTCGTCCAGTTTGCATTGCGAGGAACGAAATAAACCTCTTCTCTTAAGAATAGATAAATCTTAATTTTTCCTTGAGCAATGTATGGCATGAAGGTTTGTCATGATGTTATTATTTGGCAGTCTGACGATTTTAATGTAGTTTTTGGATTGACATAGAATTTACACTCCTACATTTATTAGCCTCGCCTAATTAGATACAACCTCATACCCCACACTATATAAATTGTTCTTCAATTCCGCATACGTACATTCCAGCTCTCTTCATTCCAACATGCCTATCCTTTCCGTCTCCCTACCTCTCACACCTAATTTCATCCCCTCTATCACAATATTCAGCATTCCATTGCCAATCAGAATGTACTGCATTCATCTTCACTGCATTCTTTTGGTTTCTTCCAATGACCCTCACTCTCCCCCCACCATGCCTAGTTCTTCTTTGTTTGCTTTCTTTCTGTCCACTTTTTTTTACCCTTCTTTACATTCATATTTCAACTCATTACTTTCACTGTGATTTCAATATTCAAAAAAGGAAATAATGGAAAATTGCGCTCTTCAATGGAGATATGTTTAACTGCTGATCTGCAGGCTTCCGAGACGTCTCGTTCATTCGTACCTCTATCATCTACATCTACATAATACCCCGCAAGCCGCCGCAAGGGCGTGTGGCGGGGGGTGTTAGGTCACCACCCAAAAAAGGAAAAACGAAATACTGCATTCAAAACCAACACACACATGCAAACCCCAATCCACAGCAGTGCACAAATTCATAGAAACATACATCCCTTCATTCCACGAGCACGCAAACACACAATCTACCTTCCTTCACTCCACAAGCATGCAAGTACGTACGCTTAACTACAACAAATAATTATACCCCAGGATGCAGCAAGAAATTAATCACGAACGTGCCAGCTAGATTTTAGTAAGTAGCTAGGAGAAATACCACCAACACAAGAACGTGCTACATAAAACTCTCTCCTACCCAAGGTGAGGAATCTGGCCCAACGCTGCAGGTAGGAGGAGGGCTCCCCCGCGGAGAGGGACAAGGGATGGAAGGGGAAATTTAGGGTTCCAAAAGCAGAGCCAACAATACTGTAAACAGCAATACATTACTTAATGGCATTCCAATGCGGGAATGCGGGAAGGGTTTTGACCCAACACACAGGAGGTTAGTGAAAGAGCATGCAATTGAGTATAACTAATTGTTATCTAGACGCCGAGGGTGACAAGTGGCATTTTTGTTATCTCCGAGTGTGACCCTAAAGTCGGGATTGCTGTCTCAATTGTAGTAGTTTCAGGCGACAACAGTTTCGTTCTCTCCCGTGGATGCCTCTTCAGATCGAAGTGTTTTGCAGGGTTCGTTTCTGTATGGTCTTTATTCATGTATATAGTATTCTTAAAATATTGGCATTTAAAATTGTCACAAATTGACGCACTAGAATGTTGATTTGACGCTGCTTGACTACCTACAGGTATGTTAGGTACCTGTATGCTCTCTCCTTACGATAGAGCTGATGCCAGTAACAAAATTCAACTTAATGGCACTTCAATAAGGTTGCTATTATTAACTGACCTTTCAGTGTATATAAAAAATTTTAAGTCTAATTTGCTTCAACTAAATCTGTGGTAACTCCATTCAATTGGTAAAACCCAAGAAGTGCACGAGACGCAGAAAATTCTACAAATTGAACTAGGCAAGAATGCCTAAGACGTAGAAAATGAATGGCGATCAGAAAACATGGATTTAGTTGTTACTGTTAAAAAAAAACGAAGAATCATACACTGCTGATAGAGCTTTATATTATGGTACTAAATGACGGTGTTAATGGAGTTCGACCATTTTTCTTCCTCAGCCCACACCGTTCCACCGCCTTCCATTTGTAACCTGCCCCTATCCCTTCGCGTGCTAAACCTATTATGGATGCTTTAACAGCGAGAACTGCTACCTTCTCCATTGGATTCGGGAGTGTCGCGGCGGATGTGTTATACCGCTAGGGTGAAAGGAATGTGGCGCGGAGCGTGGGTGGAGAAAGAGGGGAGGGGAACCTTGGACGACCCCTTCACCCGTTTACTGTCTTAACCGTGGGGCTTGCCGTATGAGGTCGTAAAAATACTAGTCCCTTTCCCCGAGTTGACGTTCCGTATATCTTTTGTGCCATTGTAGTTCACTTGAGGTGTTTATTACGTTTTCATACCCCCTCCGTTCCCGCACGTCCTCCCGCGATTCTCCAGAGAACGAAAGTTTTCGGTTAAGATTAAAGCCAACGCCTACCCGAGAGGATTTATTTTTGTGTTCAGGTGTAGATCTTCACTTCTAAATAAAAAATGGAGGTGATATTTGCCTAACTTGGCACACTCTACATAATTACAAATTATATATATATATATATATATATATATATATATATATATATATATATATATATGTGTGTGTGTGTGTGGGTCGCGGTGGTCTAGCGGGTAGAGCGTTGGACTACTGAACGGAGGGTCCCGGGTTCGATTCCCGGGCAAGGCACTTTGGGCACCTGCAGCTCCACCCAAGCTAGTTGATTTTTCGGGTACCATATCTTCCTGGGAAACCATAACCGGCACAGGGAAAGGAACTGGCCCCCCTACCCTGATGTGTGAATATTCACACGCCGTCGGGCTTGGTACATGGGTGAGCTCTACCATCACCTACTAAATCGACCTTCGGGTTGATTACTATGTTTATATACATTGTTGATTAATATGTTTACATAGTATATATATATATATAATGTAAATTCACTAAATAGTCATAGCAAACACAGAAACTAAAACATATAAAAGTACAAACAACTAAAACTCACTGGTTCTCGAATTTTCGGTGGTGCAACCACCTTTCTCAAGAGGAAGAGTTCTGCTCCTGATTCCTCTTGAGAAAGGTGGTTGCACCACCGAAAATTCGAGAACCAGTGAGTCCCTCTTTTATATGTTTTAGTTTCTGTGTTTGCTATGACTATTTAGTGAATTTAGATTATTGTACACGTTCGTGGGTTTTCCAAGAAAGTGACTATATATATACATATCTATATATACATACATATACATATATATATATATAATATATATATATAATATATATATAATATATATATATACACATACTTTATATATATATAATATATATATATATATATATATATATATATATATATATATATATATATATATAAAGTACAAAGAAAGGGAGCAAGATATGTACTCGTAAAGTACAAAAGAGCAGAGAGTGTCACGGATATGTTGGATGTATTGAAATGGGAAAGTTTAAAAAAATAGAAGAAAAAGAAGTAGGTTATGCGCGATGCACAGAATTTTAAAAAATGACCAAGCGTAGGAATATTTAAGGAAAGAAATGGAAAAACCATATTTTAAGGGGAAAAAACGACCAGAGTTTTAAAATAAAAATAAGAACGCCAAAAAACAGATAAGAAAAAATACTCTTTTTTAAACAGAACTATTGTTGAATGGAACCAGCTGCCTGGAGGTTTGTTTGAGCCCTTTCCATCCAATATTAGGAGTTTTAAGAAGAAGTGTAAAAGTGTAAGTGTAAGTGCTTGTCTATTTATAGATTTTTGATGGAGTTTGTTAAATATTTCAAGCGCGGTTTCAGATAATTCCTGCCACTCTCCCTTTCCGTGTCCTCCATTTCTTTACCCATCATTCCTGCGATAATGATTTTTATTCCACTTTGATTATTTAAAAAATGCATATATTTTTTTTTCAAATCAAACTTTGAGAAATTGAACTCTGGACGAAATTATCCGTAGCGTTGGGTCAAATTCTTTAACTATGCCATTGGGAACGAGAGCGTTTTATGTTGCATGTTCTTGTGGTAGTGGAATTTCGCCTTCCTACTTACCAAATTCTAGCTTGGACGATATTGGATAAATTTCTTACTGCGCCCTAAGGTGCAGTTATTTGCTAGATGATAGCATATGTAATCGCATGCGTGTAGAATGAAAGGAGGTAGCTATGTACTTGCAAACATGTAAAATGATAAGGATTTTTGCATGAATGCATGCACCTTGTGTGGGTATGGGTTTTCATATATGTTGGTTTTGAATGCGGTTTTTTTTCTTTCCCTATTACGGGTGGAGACCTGACACCCCCCTGCCACACACTCTTGAGGCGGCTTGCGGGGTATTATGTAGATGTAGACCCGTACTCGTAAAAGCATAATTGACCGTGTGACCAATATGATCACACGAATCCAATATGTGGGCAATGAGTTGACTTGCATCTTTTTTAAGTGACCTTATGGATTTGATTTGTTCCTTTGGTCGACCACCATGCACATAGTGATGTTTAAGCAAACCATGGAATGTTAACTTATTCAAAAAATTAAATCTGCAAGTTACAAATATGGAAAACAGAGAACTTAGATGAATTGAACCCATACACTAAGATTCTGCAAAAGATGAGAAACGAGAGAGAAAAAAAAACGAGACGAGACTCACTGAATGCAACACGGGGAAAAAATGCCTATCTCATACTGGAAGTCCAATATTGCTTGCATGGCTTTAAATTTTAGAAAACTACAAATCATTGGTGATTACTGTTGACGCAGACGGTATAATCAAAGCTATGAATTTCATAGGCAGACGAAACCAAAGTAAGAAGTTTGTGGAAATGTATTACAGAACCGATGGAACCGATCGATGTAAGGGATAAATTCTATCGGAAAGTTCCAGACTACAAGAATAGGCAGACATAATTTCCAAAATACAACTTCCCGAATATTATTTATCAATTATCATCAATTACTCAAAAAATAATAATGGTATTGGTAATAAGTATGGTATTTAAACGTATGATACTAATTAAAAAAATAATATACATACATACATATATATATATATATATATATATATATATATATATATATATATATATATATATATATATATATATATATATATTCCTAAAGCCTTCCTTTGGCAAATGATTCGGAGCACTTGGGCGTTTTAAAACATCGCACATCTCAGTGTAAAATTAAGTTTCCTTGGTGGTGTAATTGGTAGCACATCCGCCCGGCAAGTGGAAGGTCCGGTGTTCAAATCCCGGTTAAGGAAATATTTTTACATTCGTGATCTGCCCAAAAACCGCCTTCACCACATGTCCTGTGCTCGTCTTTTATGTGTTTTCCTATCCCCTTTCCTTACCTATTTCTATATTTGAATTAATATTTGTGAGCCGTATGGCGGAACTTCGTATTTGATTGTATAAAATGAAAGACCTGGTGCTTTCCCAGCGTATGAGTTGGGTGAATTCTTCTCGGGTGAGTCACTCAGAAGCCGTGAAGACGATGACCGAGTCGGGAATCGAAACGTCGGCAGCTATGGGGACATTAACCCGGTGGAAGACCCGAGAAGAATTCACCCAATAAAAATATAAATAAAAATATCTGTATAAAAAAGCGGGTCGCGGTAGTCCAGGAGTATTGAACTACTGACCGGAGGGCCCGGGTTCGATTCGCGGGCAAGCCTCTCTGCAGCTCCACCATGCTATGTGATTTTTCGGGTACTAGATCTCCCTGGGAAACCATAACCGGCACTGGGAAAGGAACTGGCCCCCCTACCCTGATGGGAGAATTTCACACGCCGTCGGGCTTTGTACTGGGTGAACTCTATCATCACCTACCAAACCGACCTTCGGGTTGATTACTGTGTTTATGGTTTTTTATATAAATATATATACATTTATTTATGTAAATTCACTGTGATAGATATACGATAGATTCAATAAAAATAAAACAAAGGTTATGCATAAGATTATCCAGAAATAGAAAGGCTAAGCTTAATATTAAAATAAGAGGGCAAGAACTAGAGCAGTTAGAATAATTAACGTATATCGGAAGTGTTTTGGACCAATACGGTCAAAGTGGTAGTGACGTAAGGAGAAGAATTGCGCTAGGCAATGAGGCTTTCTCAAGGAGGAAGGAGTTGATGACGGGGACGTTGAGTAGGGATGTTACGACAAGACTCGTAAAAACTCTGATATGGAGCGTAGCTATGTACGGCGCGGAAACGTGGTCGCTGAAGCAGGAGGATAGACGTAGATTGGAGGCTTTTGAAATGTGGGTGTGGAGAAGAATGGAGAAGGTGAAATGGACCGAAAGGAAAACAAATGAAGTACTGGAGATGGTGGGTGAGGAGAGGGGTTTGTTGAGAGATATCCTATTGAGGCAGGAAAAATGGTGAAAGGAGGAGTATTGAGCGGTAGTGGAATGCTGAAGAAGGTAATGGAGGGGAGAATGTTGGGCAAGTGAGGAAAGGGCAGGAACAGGATAGGGATGTTAAACGGGATGAAGGGAGGGAAGAAGTACACAGAGATGAAGAGGGACCTGATGTAGAGTAGGTTGCTAAATTGGGTTTTGTTAGTGTTCACAAGATATTCATTTAGTGATTGTGTCCATCCAAAACTTACCTTAAGAGGTAGATTATCTAATAATATATACACGTGTGTATATATATATATATATATATATATATAATACCAGAGTACTCTTTTACGATTTATTTACCAAATAAGTGTCCCAAATCGGACTCTCTTGTGGCCAAACACTCTTCAGTCTCCTCATGTAATCGAACGTTTCATCCAATAAACTCTGGTGACGAAAATTATATCGCATTGTTCACTTGAAACTACACATCCTAGTTGCATCGCACACTGGAAACAATTACGCTCAATGTACGCCAATATCAGACGTTCTCTATATGATTGCAAGGTGGTTCTGAGACTTTCGTTTCCACAGTAGGAACACCGCCGTCACGAAGTCGCCAAGCTCCTGCCACGATTTCCCGACTTGTGCGCGCGAATGTTATCTTACTTAGTCGATCCCATCCGGTGTTTCACCTTCGCTTGATATTATACCTCAGTACCGAGTTCAGGCTGGTTGAGAGGTTGATTCGTGGGACTTGTAAGCAAAGGTCAAGAGATCCAATCCTTATCGTTGTTCATATTTCCTTGGTCACCACTCTGGCGACATCCTCTTTCTACTCTTTCACCTGTGCTCCATTGGTGGATCGCCACTGGCAATAATGAACATACTCGGTACGACGAGGCATGGTTTAAAGAAATTCCGTAAGAGATGTTTCTCGCGTTGCCTTTTAGTCGTGTTTTCCTTCTCGATTCTTTTGAAGAATGAAACTCGAGCACCTGCTTTTAAATTCACGGAGTTGATTTATAACAAAGAGTGATTAAAATTTATTCAAATTCATATTGAGCGCTGGTATTACTATTTATCACTCTTTTTCCTTTTTTAGCATCATTTATTTTTCAAGATTTTAATGATTATACATGAAAAAATACTTCCTTCAACTTCTAATCACAGAAATATGAGAGATAAAAGATGTGGGTGAAATTTTCCTGCATGGAAGATCACAAATACGTAAGCAATTGGGTTTTGGCATTTTGTGGAATAACGTTTAGTGCATGCATCCGTGGTCTTATAATTAATTTCGAGGCGGTCACCCTAGGCAATAGGATATTCGTTAGACTTGAAATAATGTTACTGCCCAATAAATTAAATTAGGACTTTAAGTCCTAGGACATAGAAGAATTTGTTTTTATACGTTAATGAGATTTGGAAAAAATGGGCCAACTATCCAACAATGAAACTGGCAATGGATGAATTAGTAAAATGTTCCTTCATAATGACTTACCCAATTATGAGTATTCAATGACACAAATTTAGGCAATTCATTCAATCATTATCAATGTTTATTTTAATCTGCGCCTTTACTTTACAGCTCGCACTGTGATGAAATGAATCCTGGCACAGTTATTTCCTATATTATTAATTCAAAATTCGAATCATAATTAAAAAAGGCACTTTAAATACATTTGTTACCAATGCTTTTCACCTGATTTCTCATTATATTCTTTCGTAACAAGGCACTGTTTCCCAGCTCAGTTATTTACAGGGTCATGTTCTTCTCGTCTGGATGAATTATCTGATAATTTTTTAATCGCAATTGCATAGTTAGTACCATCCTATTCCAATGTAATACCGGTAAATTTTCAGGAACAGAGGAAATCATATATGGTAGTTAGATATTTCTAAAATGATTGAACACCCCATTAACATGAGACTTAAAGAAACTGCATCAGTGATGGGTATCGGTTGCTGCAAATGAATGGTTCCTAATTTTGATCCCGATTATTTCGTGGATGTTGATTTGTCTGAGCCTTCCCCTAATAGAAAAGGAGGAGTGGAAAGATTTTAGACGCGTTCAAGTTTATAAAATAGAAAAATAAACCGTCCAAATTATGAGTGTAAATGCTCATTTTCCAAACTCACGGTCCGAAAACATGAAAATGGTTCAAATTATGTCAAATTCCTTGCGCATGGAAGACGAGTTGTTAGTAACAGCACGTCGTTAATATAGTCTTCTTCAATAATTATCCTGAAAACATTAGACCTGATGCTCTCAGCTATATAAGGTTCTTCATTGGATGTATTGGCAAGAATAATTTTTGCATTGAAATTAATGCAAATATTTGCGAGGACTTTAACTTAGCGTGAAAATTAAGAGTTTATTCTCAATATTTTACCCCCACAACGGAGGAAAATAATTTATTCACGTCTGTCCATATTTTCAGTAAAATAATAGATCATTTAGTCCCTTGCATCTTGGTAATAATTAATTGGAAAAACTATAGACAGTTTAAGTCTTGTGTGGTATCGCCTCTTGCCAAACACCCTGGCCGAAGTTTTGCAGGGTACCTTGTGGAAGTAGATGAACATTTGGTCGCTGTATTTGGTTGATGCAAAAATTTCAAAGTATAAAAATCAGTCACGTTGACAGGGATACGAAACCGAATCCCTCGTTGTCCGGCCGAGTGCTTTGACCAGTTAAAGCTACCGAGACGTCCTCTTACACATCGAAATCGCACGCTTTGAAATTGTTGCACTTTAATTCACATTAGCGGATGACTCCGTTAAGTTACTGTCATGGTATCTCATGCAGTTCTTTGAATATAATAATATTAAAAAAAATAGCTGTAAAATTAAAATTTAATGAATCATTCAAGCACATCAAGTGCTGAATGATGGACATGTATGTGCATCTGTTCCAGTGGTTTTTGTATATCACCTAATTTTTTTGAGGTAATCTACCGGTTAAGGTAGATTTTTGAATGGACACAACTATCAAATAAACATCTACATCTACATCTACATAATACCCCGCAAGCCGCCGCAAGGGCGTGTGGCGGGGGGTGTTAGGCCACCACCCAAAAAAAGGAAAAAAGAAAAAGGAAAAAAGAAACACCGCATTCAAAACCAACACACACATGCAAACCCCAATCCACAGCAGTGCACACATTCATTGCAACACCCCATCATTCGACGCGCATGCAACCACACATCTACCTATCCTCACTCCAAAAGCATGCAAGTACATACGCTTACCTACAACAAATAATTCCACCCTAGGATGCAGCAAGAAACCTATCACGAACGTGCCAGCTAGTTTATAGCAAGTAGCCAGGCGAAACACCACCACCACAAGAGCGTTCCATACAAAACTCTCTCCCACCCAAGGTGAGGAATCTGGCCCAACGCTGCAGGTGGGAGGAGGGCACACCCGCGGAGAGGGACAAGGGATGGAAGGGTGGAGCATGAAGTTCGTAAAGACGCTCGGGCATGCGGGAAGGGTTCTGACACAACACACAGGAGGCTAGTGAAAGTGCATGCAATTGAGTTCAACTAATTGTTACCTAGACGCGGAGGGTGGCAAGTATAAACATTTTGTAACTCCAAACAAAACCCAATCCAGCAACCTCATCTACATCAGGTCCCTCTTCATCTCTGTGTACTTCCTTCCTCCCTTCATCCCATCCAACATCCCTATCCTGTTCCTGCCGTTTCCTCGCTTGCCCAACATTCTCCCCTCTATTACCTTCTTCAACATTCCACTACCGCTCAATACGCCTTTCATCCATTTTTCCTGCCTCCATAGGATTTCTCCCAACAAACCCCTGTCCTCGCCCACCATCTCCAGTACTTCCTCATTTGTTTTCCTTTCGGTCCATTTAACCTTCTCCATTCTTCTCCACAACCACATTTCAAAAGCCTCCAATCTGCGTCTATCCTATCGCTTCAGTGACCACGTTTCCGCAACGTACATAGCTACGCTCCATATATTACCTAATATATATTTAACTACATGAATGAAACAGTAATTCTCCATATATTGTTAGTGCCCTAATGTCCACTCAAACGCACTCGCGACAGTTTTTTGGGGTAGTATTTATTTTTCTGTTATCATTTCAACTGAACATTGAAAAATAAACTCGTCATTAAATTAGTCTCTATGATTAATGGTTTTCTTTCTAAAACTACGAGAGTATAGGATATTTCACAAATACCGTAGACAACAAAGTAATCAATCCCACTTTGCATACCTAACCCGCGACCTTTTGGTATAGCTATCACGTGTCCTACCCACAATGCTGCACGTGCCCAGCCTTTTACACGGAGGACTAAGTCGTCCGTGCAGGTTAAAATTTTGGTGAGCCAACTGAACATTTGTCAGCGTACGTATGTAGCAGTTTTTTCCTGTTCTTATCGATGTTTTTGTAAGCACAGAGTTCGATGACGGTTTTTTTATTCACGCCGAGAAATTCAGATAGGGCGGAGGGATGGGAAGCGTGGAATTCGAGAGGGTCTCAATTTCGTCCATAAAATGGAGTCGTTTATCTATCCCTTCCCGTCTAAGGCCTCCACCCTCGATGGATCCATCCGCTCTGAGCGATGGGGGACCGCTTCTATCTCCCCGAATCGTCGATACAAGGCGCCTTCGCCATAACTTTCCTGTATTCCCCACGTCAAATCGCACCCGTCCGCCATCATTCTTTCCCTTCCCCCTTTTTCCTCACTTAAAAACGCCTACTTCTCTGTCCTCAACCCAATTCCAATCTCCCTTCACTGTACTCGGCAAGAACTGCTGCAGCCAGCGAACGCCTGGTCGAAAGCTGTAGTCTTAACAGTGCTAGTATTACTACCTCCATATCGGTTCTATTTACTAATGGGTCACCGTAGATATTCAGCGGCTGAACGGTTTCCTGATTGACAATGTTCTGAAGCGTTCAATTCAATAAATATTCAACAAAAAACTCTCCTCCTCCTCCATCTATTTGCTTTATTGATTGGAAGGTTAACAAGAACGGCAATAATTGGATCTATTGGAATAACTGCGTTAAATAGGTTATATTTATTAAGGGTTTTTGCATTAATGTATACAATGTTTTGTTTGTGGCTTGGATAAATTGGTGGCTTTTGCATGCTTTTTTTCTTAATAACGGGTGGTTCCCTAACAGCCCCCGCCCCACGCCCTTGTGGCGGCTTGCGGGGTATTAAGTAGATGCAGAATAGCCATAAGTAGGATTTTAACGAAATGAATGGGGGAAAGAGACCCTATGTCGATATGAACCTGGTCTTGAAGAGGAGAAGATCGAGATGGTGTGGAGGGTAACACGCTGGCTTCCCACCCAGATGTTCTACGTTCGAATACTGGAGGTGGAAGAATGTTCCACTAGTATCCCAATCCTTACTTGGGGTACTATGCGGAAAACTATTTTAGTGAGTGCGCAGTCCGTCGGATGGGACGTTAAACTGTGAACCTCTTGGCGCCTATCGTTAAGAGTAGGCTGTGAAACCGTGTTTCTTTCCATCCTTGTTTCATACTCTGAAGATCATACTCCTACCGAGTTACTCCTCTCTAATAGCGAAAATTGCCGCAGCTATCGGTCGCCTCCCTTCATAACTATTACTAGCATTTGAATACAGATGCTAAAGGCAGGAGAAGTTCAATGTCCCCTGTAACGAACGGACTAATGTGCTTGTAGTACTCTCTGAAAAGTACACATTACGAATATAAACAAAACGTAAAAATTCGTCTCTACATCGTATCTTGCAAACGGATATGAGGGCATGTGACAAGGTGTCCTCAGACACCACACCAATCATTCCATATCATTTTGAGGAGACCAATGTGTGTTGCATGTCTATGTGGTAGAGAAATTTCGCCTTCTTACTTTTCAAATTATAGATTGCACGTTGTTGGATAAATTTTTTACTGCATCCTAAGGTGCAATTGTTTGTTAGATGATAGCATGTGTAGATGCATTTGCATGAGTATAAAATGAAAGGATTTTTGCACGAATTTATACACCACTGTGGGTGTAGATTTGCATGGATGTGTTGATTTTGTATGTGGGTGGTGGTTTTGTTCTCTTTTACGGGTGATGACCTAGCACCCCCCCCCGCCACACGCCCTTGCGGGCGGCTTGCGGGGTGTGTTGTAGATTTAGATAATTGTTTTCTGAAGGCTGTTGACAATGAAATGTTAGTTCATAATTTTTCCTATTGTTATTGTCAAGAATTGTGTCAGGGATTAAGAATCCCTTATTCTCTATTCGGTGGTCAATTACCCTTCACTTCTTGTTGTTGGTCTCGCCTCTTTCCCACTCCTCTCCTTATCAATTTAATTTGAATATTTCCCCACCATTCATTTGATGCCTCTTGATTTATTTAATGTACCACCGCAGATGTTACTAACTCTTTTTCCCTTTTCCCTTACAGTCCGATGTG
The DNA here is from genome assembly GCA_037158775.1 of Hetaerina titia. NCBI lineage: Eukaryota > Metazoa > Arthropoda > Insecta > Odonata > Calopterygidae > Hetaerina > Hetaerina titia. The sequence continues at coordinate 44,460,470 of CM073772.1, read as the reverse complement.
AGCGTGACTTCCAAGCATTTAATTTCACCCGTTATTCTTATTTTTCGCCTTCTATAGAAGTGTGAAAGGCTATATCATTTAGAAACGCATTGATGGGTGCTTATTCAGAATCGATTGGCAGACTTCAGACTTCTTAAAACAATCACAGACTGACTACACGCTCCGAGTACTAATAACTTCGAGATAGCTAGTGGTCTCACAGTCCGTTTTATTATCATATTACGCTTCCCCACGGTTTCGAAACATCGAAATTAGAAAGCAGTATGGTAACTATCATCTAGCCTTGTATTAATCGTTATACGTAATATTTCCTTTCCCTAGAGTTCCACACTATCTCCCAAAGTTGAGGTACTCCTATTTAACACACCAACTTGAGGGATAAAAACCTCAATGTATTTCGTAATAACGGCAGATGCCTTGACACCTATAGTCACACAAATACTGGGCCAAGGTGAAGACGAATGTGAACATTTTCTTAACCCTCTCAACAGAGGATAATTATTTTCAATTTAGAGCCAAACACGATTTAGTGCTCATTTACGAGAATAGTATATTTTTTCCAGCAAACCCTGAGAATAACATTCTGATTGAAATTACACGGTGGATGAAGTACATCCTTTGACTATTTCAACATGTGTATTCAACTTTTTGTATTAAACCTACTGTGTTATGGTCTCTTTCTAAAACCGTGTATTTATTTTAGCGAGATTCCATTTCAGTATCTTTAAGTCCAAAGTGTTAAATTTTTAGTTTTTTTCTTAAAAATGTAGGCACTTACTTGGGGTATGTGTCAAATAAAAGAAGCCTCCAGGTTTCCTTACATACTTGAAGAATTGTGAGCAGTGGGAAGAAATGGGATTGGCACATCGAGACCACCTAGTGACACCCACTATCATGGCGACTTGCATGGTAGAAGCTGTATACTACACTGGACTTAACCTATATTCCGAGGCCAGATGTTCATGGTGCGTTATTATTTCATAAATCTATTCTTGTTCTCATCTCAAATTGAAATAATACGAGTTACGAGTAACTTATCAATCAAATTGTTATTCCTTGTCACGCAGCAAAAGTATGAGGATTTCCATTGCTGTCATCAGGCCTAACAACAAATGATACAAGTGCTGGAATTCCATTTGCCTTTTATTTTGACGATTTCTATTGGTTGGGAGAATGAGATCAGAATTTCTATGGTCTAAAGAAGAAAACCGCAAGGGCGATGAGTTATTGTATGACCGATCGAGATCGTCGCACGTTCGATTGTTTTATTTTCACGCCTCGTGCTTTCCATTCATTTCCCGCCTTGTATTGCCACCAACGAACGGTCCTCTCTCACCCTCCTCACCCCTCCCCCATCTTCTCCCTCTCTCTGCCGCTCACATTTCCTCCCTTTCGCCAAAGGAGATTTCACCGCCCGAAATGGAAGCGATGCTCTCTCGAGGTCGACAGAGGCAGGAGATGGATGGCCTGGGAGGAGGAGGAGGAGGCGTCGCCGTCGGCCGTCCCGGTCTAAAGTGGCGCTTCGGGAGGCCGAAGGGTTAGCGAGGCGCGGAGGGACACCTCCGTCACGGGCGACGCTCGTCGGCACGCCGCGCCGGCTTCGGAGCGAAAGGAAGACAACCCACCGCCGACGGGCTGCGTGGGAATTGGTGGGTGGCCGATGCTCGTATCGGACGCGGATCGAATACAGGGTTCGTCCGGAAAATAAGTGTACTGATCAGATCAAATTTTTTGATAAAAGGGGAGTCGTCCACTACGAATTTGTACCTGAACGAAAAACTGTAAATGCTGCATTTTACGTCCAAGTGCTCGATAGGCTTCGAAAACGAGTCGCCCGTGTCCGGCCAGCGATCAAAAACATCTGGCGGCTGCATCACGGCAATGCGCCGTCTCACACCGCGCTTGTCGTGTCGGACTTCTTGGCCAAGCACGGCGTGGCAACGCTGCCGCACCCGCCCTACAGCCCGGACTTGGCACCACCGGACTTCTTTCTGTTCCCGAAGATAAAGAGGAGTTTGAAAGGAACGCGATACGGGACTTTGGACGCCGTCAAAGAAGCCGTGACGACGTGTCTTCGAGAGGTTCCCGATGATGTCTTCGCGGGAGCGTTCCAGGAATGAGAACGCCGCTGGAACAAGTGTATCGACTCACAAGGGTCCTATTTTGAGGAATATTAGCTTAAGATATGTAAAAGTGTAATAAATTTTTTTTTCCTGAGCTCAGTACACTTATTTTCCGGACGAACCCTGTATCGATCGCAAAAGTTTCGACACGTTGACATAGCAGTGTCAATGGATGACGTCGCATTTACTATTTTAGGAGAGTGGGTGGAGAGGTGAGTTGTCGGTGAGCGTTGTTCGTTGTTCTGTTTTTTCATTCAAAGTAGAAAATGAAAGATGCCAACTTATTCTCAGAACTTAAATTCGACAGAAAACATCAAACCATGGTGATTTAAAGGCAACTGAGACTATACTTTGAACTTCTGCCCTTATGAATATGCGCATATACTGACGAGCCCTGGCTTAATGGAGACTTGGGGACTTAGAACGTGGTGTGCAATCTGGTGCACATATGTGTATTAAAATTAAATTTCAATGGTTTTTAATATTCTGTGAGAACTGAATAAGATGAGACTGTTGAATAAGTTTGTTGATAATTAAATCAAAAAATTAATCTTTATGCCCACATATCCACGGCTCTCCTCTAGCGACTACGTTTAACCACTGACATAAATTCTTGAGAATATTTTTTTTTAAATTTTCGATGCAAATCTATCAGGCATAAATGAAGACTCGTCACGCAGTTCACTGGTGTCAAACACTTACTTTACAACAGTGAATCTGCAATAAACTTGAGAATTCCGCATTGATTAGCTTTTTAACAAATTCTTGTGAAACACGACGTCGGAATTTGACTCCGATTAAAAATAAAACGTGAGCATTATGGTTTGACGTAGTTTACATTTTATTTGAAAACGTTTGATGCAAAGAGATTAATTATACAACTGCATTGTCGTATCCAAAACATCGTTACGGAGGGCACGCTTAAAAAAACTTAACTGATGAAATAATTAATCAGATAATATATTTTTAATATTTTTCATCTTTAGCTATAGAAGACGTTTAGCAAGTAATTGACGGACAAAAGAAAAATTTACAACAACCGAAACCACAGCCACCAACATAAGGCAGATTGGAACAGCGCGCACCGAATTGAATCTTGGGTGAAAATTGAAGACATACATGTATATAGTCAAATATAATTACATGATGACCTGGACGAAACAATTAAAAGACTATGCAGAAAATACTACGAGGAACTAAAAGGAAATGAAAGCACAGCATTGGCCTACACTAAAATTGACAAAGCAAGTGACTATGTCAAAAACAAAAGACCGCACAGCATTATAAAATGACGATTACCAAAAACATGGTAAAAAAAATGGTGGACAAAAAAAATATATTTATATATATTCATATATACTTTTTTAAAAAACAACGGACCTTTTAAAAAATAATGAGCAAAAGCCGATACTAGGCATACTCTGAAATACAGCCGCCAAGGCGGCAAGTCTCTCGGGGCCTACAAAAATGTGAGCGGTATTCAAACTTTGAACTCCTTCTTCAACTTTATCACGCGCGGACCACATCGATGCCTATTACATTTCCGATATGCGTATCGATATATTTCATTTTACTACCGACACCTATATGGATTTTTCTAACGTGGACGTATATTCATAACTCTTTACTCGGACAATACTAAAATTCACCCGCATCGGGGTCGGATGTATCGCATTACGTGGCGGCATTCCGGATCGCGATCGCATGAACCTCACACATCGCAGTACCACAAAACCCCTCCACCGGTGAACCCCTCCAAAATTCCAACCCCCGCAAACACCCCTCTCTCTCCGGGGGATGGGGGAAAACGCCCTCCCGCTATCCTCCCCACCTCTCTTCCAGCAACAGAGCCCTACTCTGAGGGCAACGGTGCGCATGTTCGCAACTCTTCCTCATGCCTCCTCCTCCTCCCTCCCCCTACTCCACATCACCCACCTCTCCTCTCCCTCCACACACATCGACCCCTGGTTCTTTTCACCCTCCCCCTTGACTACATCAGAACCTCCCCCCCAACCACTCTTCTCTCCCCTTTTTCCTTCGCATCCCATCCTGTCCGCATCATTTCTCCCCCTCCCCCCCCCCGGTCTCCCTGCCTCCCCGTTCCCTGCTTCCCTTATTCGCTCCTTTCCGCCCCCTCCCCCCCCCTGCTCCGAGCTCAGCACCTCCTTTCGCCCCACTACCCCTCCCCCCCTCCTCTACCCCCTCACCCACCGCACTCTTCGCCCCCGTTGGCGCTTTCCGCCACCCCCACTCCCCCTCTCATTCCAGTCCTACAGTGTTGCCACTTCGGCGCATTTTCGCGTGCTAAATTTAGCACTATTTAATTGTTTTTCACCGTATCATTAATTTTTTTTACAACGGTAGCCGCTGAGATTCCTTCTTGGGATTCTTTGTTTTTAAAGACCAATGCAACATGTGAATGCATTGCAAGGTTGGCACAAAGAAAGAACGCTCAGTGAAAGAAACGCGAACGCAAAAATTTTCAAGTTTGACTGAGCCGTTCAAGAAAAGGGTATTTTAAAAATATTTTAAGTGAAATATTTTGGTCGAAAAAATCTTTGCTCGCAAAAATTTTAAATGAAGATGATACTAGAAAGAAGGATGATACCTTGCATCCTTTGGAAAAGGAGTCGGGGTATAAAAATATATAATTAATACATCTCTCCCCTCGCTTCTTTAATGAGCTTGGGAGCCCATTTAATTCGCTTAAAACCCTTAATAGGGCACTGTTTTGTCTTTTACGAGGGTCCATTGTTGCGCCAAATATGAGTTGGCCACACTTATCCTCTCCTACCCCCGTGTCGCCCACCAACCTTTAACTATGAGCCACCACCCTCCCCAGAGCCCATCTTCCTACGGTCCCATCTCGTCCCTTTCCTCTACCACCACGCCCACAGCAGCGCACATCTAGCCCTCCTCACCCTCCTCCTCCTCCTACTCTCTCTGCACCCTCGTCCTTCTCTCGCCCTCAACCCTCCTTGGCCCCTCCCGGTTCCTCTCCCTCCACATCGCCCTCTCCTCCCTCTTCTTCGCCCCCCTCAACCCCTCGAATCGCTTCCCTCCCCCGACTCAACCCCCTCTCTCTCACCCACGCCACCCTTTTAGCCCTTCCTTCGTCCTACGCCACCAGTTCACCTATCTATCCCTCCCGTTCCTCTCCACCACCCTCCACACTCACACACACAAACACACACCATCCCCTCCCCCAAACGCACTCCTCGAACAAGCTTCCTATTCCAATCCACGTGAACTAGAACAAAGGGGAAAAAAAGTTACGATTTTTCCACCCCTCAATCCCACCACCGCCAACCTCACCCAAACACCCACGCCATCCCCTCCACCTCAACCCTCCTCCCCCCTCACCCCGTGCAAATCCCGCGGTCCACCCCCTCCCTCACCATTCTCCGCCCTCACCCGCGACAGTGCGCAATGGCCCGCATCTGCGCCTTGAGTCTTGGGAGGACGGGGGAATGGGGTTTTGGGGTGTTGGAAGGGGGGGGGAAAGAGGGGGAAGGGAAGCGGCAAGGGTCTTCACAAGGGGTTGGGGATGGGGGAGACGAGTGAAGGGGGGGGCAGAAAGGCGAGGAAGGATAGCGGTTTTGCGCCATAACAGCGCCATTTCTATTCCCTGGACCGCTCCACGCCTCCCGATCCCTTGTGTCTCGCTTTATTTGCCGATCGAGCTAATAACGTGTGCATCCGGAGGCGAAAGGGCACTTTTCCCGAGACGGCCAGCCACTCTTCCTCCTTTCCCCCCGCCCCGTCTCCAAAAATAAAAAAGCTACCCCTACGTCCTCCTCCACCCATTCTCACCCCCCATTCCACTGATATCCCCCTCGCACCCCCCTGGAGTTTTCCTTCCCTCCCTCCCCCCCCCCCCTCACGTTCGCCACCCCCTCTCCTCTTCTTCCTCCCCTTCTTTTCGAGGGAATCTGAATAATAATGGCGCAATTGAAACGGGCCAACGTCGTCGCAGTTGACGGCGGCGGACTCCAGGAACCCACTCGAGAAATGAAAGCCCACCAACCGCCGCTCTCCCGCCCTTTTTCTCCGTTATTTTCCGGTAAATAGGAAAATATCCCCTCCGCAGGGTGGGTTCTGTCCGGTTGGTCGCCTTATTTCCTACTACTGCGCGTGAGCGCACGCGTACGCAAGGACGCACAATAATACGCAGACGTGTGTATAAGCGCATTTGGAAATGTATGAAACATTCAAATCACTGGCGTCACAAGCGGAAAAATCGGACTATATAAATGCACATACATGCGCATAATGCATTTAGGTATAGGGAAAACGAACACTTCTCTTGTTTTATTTAAAAATGAGGGGGTGCCCAGCGAAAATGAAAAGAGAGACGGAGAGAGAAAAGAAAGGGAGGGGGAGATGGTCGTAAGATATAGGGCAGGACGCTCTCCCCCTCCCGGTCCCTCCTCACTCGTAATTTCTGCGTTACCATGGCAACGGTGGGCGAATGGGCGAGATGAAAAATAAAATGAGACAGCCAGAGTGTATGCGATTGAAATGGGGGGGGGGCGGGGGAGGGAAGAGGCGGTAGGAGGAAGGCCCTGCCTACTACTGCTGGTAAGAAGGAGCATAAGGAGGCGAGTGGGAATGGAGGAGGGAGGGAAATTGTGCAGAAAGAGAGGAAAGAAAAAGACTTTAATGGTCAGATTGGACTAAAAATAACAAGCCCTCTCTGATTTACTCTATTCCGCCCTGTTTCCTGAGTAAAATGAGGTCATAATTGAAAAAAAACTAGTTTCACTTAATTACGAATACTAGTTTACTTTTGGTGCTAAGAGAGTTGCGCGACAAAGCCAAAGTCGCTTTATGGCGGCAAACCAAAAAGGAATAAGAAGTACTCTAGGACCATTCACACTCGTAAATGAAGAGTACCGCACTCGTATTATAACTTGTGAACTAAGAGTATGGAGTATCAGTAGATTTTTATTGTTATTTGATCAAACTACCCCACGATCACTGAAGAAGGAAACTACTACCTTTGCAATAACTAACACTGGTGGAAGGAAATACCCCTTATGGTAACCTTACCCTTGGATATGTCCTTACTTGTGGAAGGATATTTTATCAGCCTTCTAAAGTCTTGCTTTCATTGAAGCATTGCGATCAGCCGCAGTTTATCGATAACACTGAAACGACGCCTTTTATGGCAACGTTTAAATCAGAGGCGTAAATTATGAAATTTTAGTCATTTTAGTCCTACATTTTTGAGAAACAATAATTTGGTCAAAGAAGACGTCAAAATGGTCGTCTACACTTATGAAAGACGCAGTAAAATTCTGCGTAACCGACATCAAAAGCCTAATTTTTCTTTTCACATTTTTTTTCATGATGAACTAAGGTATGTATTTTAACTAAAAATGTATTTTGCATGGATAATAATTTTGTCGTACGATATCCTTTATGGTGTAATTTTACTCCATGATTTGAAACATAAGAAAATATTCATTGGCCGTTTGTAGCATAAAGATCACGTAGACGAATAAATCAAGATTGTTGACTGTTACTGTTCCGACTAACCCTGTTTCAAATTATTGGACCACCTTCCGATCTTGTTTAATGAAAGTGCTTGTAAGAGATATTTCAAAAAAATTTATCATTGTAAAAATTATCATTTAAAATATAATTATTCACGTAAAATATAGTATCAATTTTTTATATCTATATTCGTCATTATATTTACTCAAAGTCTAGAAAAAGTATTGACAGTAAATAAGTTGTTCGAAATTTTTGAAAGGGCCTTATTGTTTGTACCATACGACTACAACAGTGAGTATGTAACTTTACCTAGCCAAACAATTACTGATAAAATATTTCGTAGGGGATAAAAGTTACACAGAGAGGTCATTTCACATAACACCATGCAACCTCCTAGTTGACCTGATGATATGAAAACAATGCTATCAATGACATTTCCGTCTCAGATTTGAGTGAAAATAAATTTATTATCAGCTCAATAAAACACGGGCATCCATTTTCCTTCCCTTATTTAACATGGGAATCATGAATATGCTTACGCATTCGAATTCTGTAAAACGACAGCTCATTATTTACCATTTAAATTACCAACTTAGGAGTAACACTGGGTGTAACAAAAAAATGGTAAATACGAACATTATAAGTTATGCAGCTTTGGAGAAGTTGCCTATGGCAAATCTAGGGGGTGGAAAATCGCATCTATTAACAAGCGGATGAGAAACCTTTCCCTTAAGCCTGGACTTACATAAAATTTTTACTGCCTTCTGAGATCTATCTCATAAAACAGATTCTAGAATTGAAGCAAGCTCATAGAGAGGTTATTTCTCTCTGGGGGACCTGAAAATCTCTTTGTAAGGTCACAATGCGTCACAAAATTACCACGTACTATTAGATGGAGACTTATGAACGCATTTATGACTTCTTGATACTAAATGACACAGTTTCATGCGTACCATGGTGGAAATCCTTCATGATGAAATATGACACTGCTTTTCCACGTACATACATTAATATTTTTAATACAACCTATGTTTCGTTACAGGTAACGCAACCTAGGCCCCAATAGAAATATTCTATGTAGAAAAGCAAAGTACCTTCTTTCATCATTCTTGATAGTAGATAAATTCCATTACAAAAGCACAGTCATACGATTTTACTTATTCACAGAGAGACTATAAACTTAAATCCCAGTCACGGTGGAAAGAATATAGGATTTTTTTGAACAAAGAAATTGAAGGTTTATTTTTTCTCTGATAAACTTGCCACCAAAGCACAAATAGAGCAGAATACTAAAATATAAAATATATCTCTACCTTTCAAACTATTTCACTCTTTCCATCTTTCGAATGAAACATTTAGTGATGCCTCACGTACTTGATTATTTCCAATGGTTTTCAACTGCTTCACTCATGCCTTTGTCAATTATTTCTAGGGTAGGCCCTTGCGACACTGGATGAGGTATTCTAGTCCACATTCTATGCATGAAATTTTCCCCTAGCATGGCACTGCTCTTTCCATCAGGTTTCTTGACCCCAGTAAGTTTATTGATCGAGCTTATTATAAAGTCTCCAAAAGTCGGTGTGCAAAATCCTCCATTTCATTAATTCTCACTGTCTCTTACTCATTTCCCACAGATGCATGGATTTATAACACTCTTCGTGCTTAACACTCGGCTTTTTTCTTCTAGAGCTGTTGCCCTCCCGTTTTTAATATCTGCCCGTCTTTAAAGTTCGAACACCCGCATTATTACTTTAGTGTTACAGCCTTTGGTACCCTATCCTTTTGTCAGTCGACTAACCTTTCTACATTCAACTTTTGAACCTATCTACTCCTTATTATCCATTTGAAGTCCTAATTGCACTTCATAAACATTAAATTTTTATCCGAGTACATGTCACATGCCGAGCGTTGAAGTCTCTCAGAATCATCAAAAGCGCCCGCGGAATAAATGCACGTATATCGGGAATCGATTCGATATGATTTCGATTAGGTAAAACATTTACCATTCCAGTCAGAAAATTTCCTATCCATGTTTGCCTGTTCCTCACACGTGCTTCTCCTTGGTTTCCTTGAGATTTTTAATTTCCATATAGAATTTTACGATTAGAACACTCTACCGTTAAGTATTCGTTCCATAAGCACTCCTATTTCCCAGTACTCTATAACTATCCCCTCCAACAATCCTCACTATATTTCCATCCCATCTTGCACAGCCCTTAAATATCTATATTTTCTCTTTCTCTCATTTTATATTTTCTAATTTCCCTGTTCTCCAATTCACACCATAAAATTTCTCTCAACTCATGGCGGCTGACCTTGAATTTGCTGGTAAAGCTTTCACTATTCCAACCAATCAGAGAAGAGGGAAATGCATTTGAGGGGGAGCTCAGTCTATCTCACATTGTATTGAGGTTCACTCCGGTCTCCTGTTTTCTGTGTTAACATATTTACTGCAAGCATTGCATTACGATCGCTTACGTTTCGCTTTCTTAAGGGTTTGTGAGCATTTTTGTTCAGTTTCTATGGATACAATGGCAGGAAGAAAATCTGTTGTCCGCCGAGAAGGACAGGAAATTATTCATAATGTTCATGAATATTAAAAAAGAGAGAAGCGGATAACCATGAAGCCATAGTTAGCGTAACTGAAGTTCAAGCAAGGACATCGGAAACCTGCCGCGGCAGTATGTGAACTCGGTAGGAAATTCTCGTTGAAGTGGGCGACATCCAGGGGAAAAAATGAGTTATGTACAATCTACTTCTCTGTCTAAACATTTGAATGGAAATATTGTAAGCAAAAAGATGAATTTGATGGAGCTGTTATAAGTAGGACATTCCTGGGATACTATGAACAAATATATCGGAATGGTGCGTGTGCGGTTTACCCTTAAAGGAGCTAGATTCAATTAGATTGATAGAGATCTTTATTAGGGCGGAATTAGACTGGCTGAAGGAAATTCTAATGGAAAAACAAGAGGTGTTACTTTGCTTGAGTTAGACCATACCTAGAATACGCATTAAATATATGGGATCCATGAGTAAGTTTATGAAAAATTCCGCTGAGTTTGTTGAAAATTGTTATAAAATAAGGAAATAAGCGTCACGGATATACTGGAGGATTTAGCCGGGACCCTCTAGATCCATGTAGTTAGTTTTTCTTTAATAGCACAGGACGCGTGACTTTTTTTCTCACCCAGAGACAATTTATTGTGGAACCAATTATATTGGTAGATTCGACAACCGTGATAAAAAAATAGAGATAGACACTGTTACGAGACAAATTCAATCATTCGTTATTCTCTCGCGCGATGTGTAAACATAACAATATTAATTTTCCCCAGGAGCACGGAGGATAAGCGTCCATACTGTCGCGAGGCTATAAAGTATATTGGATCGACTTCTTTTTTGCGCGGATACTGAAAAAACCGATAATGTAATAAACTGGGTCCAATACTTTCTTACTAACCCCAAACAAAAAGTAGTAATAGATGGCTCAAGCTTTAATTATGTATAAGTAACATCCAGCGTCTCCTACAGTAGCGTTATTGGCCCTTTTTCTTTTCTTATTTACATTTATTGCATCACCTCGACATTTAAAAGTAACATGAAACCGTTTCCGAAAACAACGTAATCTAAAGGAGAATAGCCTACAATACAGATGAAAAATGATCAAAAATGATCTTCAGATTGGAGTTTGGATTCAAATACTAAAAACACATGCAGCCCTGCCCTTTCCTGAACCCAAACTGATCATCCCCTAAGTAATCATTTGCTTTACTCTCTATCCTTTTGTTGATGATCCTGAGAATAACTTTAGCTGCGTGGGATATCAAACTTATTGTTCTGAGGATTACAGAACAATAAGTTTGATATCCCACGCAGCTAAAGTTATTCTCAGGATCATCAACAAAAGGATAGAGAGTAAGGCAAATGATTACTTAGGGGATGATCAGTTTGGGTTCAGGAAAGGAAGAGGTACGCGTGATGCCATTGCAGTAATGACATCACTAGTCGAGAGGAATATAGAATACAATCAGGACGTTTTTGCCTGTTTTGTAGATTTCGAAAAAGCGTTTGATAGAGTGAATTGGGAAAAATTAATGCGTGTATTGCAGAAAATAGGAATGGATTGGAGGGACAGGAGACTGATCCGCAACCTGTACATGTCTCAGACTGCTCAGGTGCGAGTGGGGAACGGAGAGTCCGGATGGGCAGTGTTAGGAAGAGGTGTAAGGCAGGGTTGCCCATTGTCACCGGTACTGTTCAACGTATATGTAGAGGAAATGATTAAAGAGGCATGGGAAGAACTGGAGGTAGGAATGAAAGTCGGAGGGGAATTCGTAAAATCGGTTAGGTTTGCTGATGACCAAGCATTAGTTGCTCAGTCAGCCAAGGGGTTGCAAGCATTGTTGAGTGTATTGGAGGTTCAGTGCGATAAATATGGGATGAGAATCAATATTAATAAAACAAAGGTTATGCGATTTTCCAGAAAGAAAAAGGCTAAGCTAAATATTAAAATAGGCGGGGAAAAAATAGAGCAGGTAGAACAGTTTACATATCTCGGAAGTGTTTTGGACCAACACGGTCAAAGTGGTAGGGACGTAAGGAGAAGAATCGCGCTAGGCAAGGAGGCTTTCTCAAGGAGGAGGGAGTTGATGACGGGGACGTTGAGTAGGGATGTTAAGACAAGACTCGTAAAAACTCTGATATGGAGCGTAGCTATGTACGGCGCGGAAACGTGGTCGCTGAAGCAGGAGGATAGACGTAGATTGGAGGCTTTTGAAATGTGGGTGTGGAGAAGAATGGAAAAGGTGAAATGGACCGAAAGGAAAACAAATGAGGAAGTACTAGAAATGGTGGGGGAGGAGAGGGGTTTGTTGAGAGAAATCCTATGGAGGCAGGAAAAATGGATGAAAGGCGTATTGAGCGGTGGTGGAATGTTGAAGGGGGTAATGGAGGGGAGAATGTTGGGCAAGCGAGGTAGGGGTAGGAGCAGGATGGGGATGTTGGACGGGATGAAGGGAGGAAAGAAGTACACCGAGATGAAGAGGGACCTGATATAGATTATTTTGCTAGGTAGGGAGTCACAAAATGTTTATTTGATAGTTGTGTCCATCCAAAAACCTACCTTAACCGGTAGATTACCTAATAATAAATAATAATGCAGCCCTGCACTTCTTAAAAAAAACTCGAGAAGACTTTACTGACTTACACATTTACCACCTTAGTAAATGAATGAAGACTACCTTTGCAATTTCCACTTGACTTTTTATTTTTCACGACCATGGTTTCGTTTCAATGCAACATCATCATGTACGGTGACGATCATGTTCCATTGCAACCAAGAATTAGACCAAGATCAACCTATTGTAAAGATACCAATCGTGTGACTTTGTAAGCGACTTAGAAGACATAATTCAGCCTCCCAATTACAGAAGCAGGACAGAAAATAGTTTCAAAATAGGAGAGATACGTAGGCTACCGAAAGGACAGACTCAAGTATTCCTTTTCCCCGCCGACTGTAGGATAATTAACATTTTATAAGCTTAGAATCGAAAGAAAGAGAGGTATGTATAATTTACCAACTTTAACTAAAAGATATTATAGGTTTGCAACGTTCATGCTAACAGAAAGGCTTAATAACAACCAAAGGGATGGTGTAACATTGAATTATCATGAAAATAAAATCAAGCGAAATTGTTTTTTTTTAACTTTAAAGAACAAAACGGAAAAGTGAAGGCAGATGGGTCTCGGAAAACTCTGATAAAGAAATAACATCGCTTAGAGAGGAAGCGAGTGAGGAGTGGGGATTGTGCGAGAAGAAGAGGGGAAAAGTAAGAGATACGAAGAGATAGAGAGAGAGAGAGAGATTGGGGAAAAGGGAGAGAGGATGGCGTGCTGTATTGAGGGAAAGATACTCATGCATATTCCATGGTCACAAAACTTTGTGATTCCCGGAAAGTTTGTAATTTTCCAGGCGGTAATTTTATGCGTGGTGACCTGAGACAGCAGCTTGACGCAAGGTTTCACTGAAAACAAATAAGTTATGCAGCGTCCCATATGTTTTGCCTAACCAGCTGGGGGAACCTATATCCATATGCATTTTCAATACATGCACATTGTTATCGAACGACCAAAATGAAGTTTACATTTAATATAACCTCTCAGTTGAATTCTTAAATAGTTGCCATATACTCTATGATAAACTTTAAGAGATTCTTCGTTTTGCTATTTGAAATTGATGAAAGATAATAGTAACTTGTTGGACTAACTAGTAGTTGGACGTCGAAACTTGGGTCGTCTTCAAGTAAATTTCTGTGAAATTACTAAGTCATCATCTTTTCATTTCCTATACGAATCGATTTCACAAAGTTACGCCGAATGCCATCAATTATATTCGTGGTTAAATTTTACCTCCATTATCACCTTCAAAATATATTAAACATTTTTTTTGGTTAACATTATCGCTTTGAAGGACGAATTTTCTGGGCCTTATTCATAAACTCCCACTTCCCGCTCGAAACATTACAATCGAAATAAAGTGGGAAAATGGTTCTAAAATGAAACCAGCGCTTCATTTGCAAGCCCATCACTGTTTGAAGTACAATTTTATTAGGGACGTTTGATTAAAACATACTCGTAGATGAACTATGGTCAGGAAAACTACAAAAATTCTAAACAAAGCTGATCTAGCTCTACTCACTCTTCCTTATCCGTGTTTCACTTTCATCATGAAGCATCAAAGTTATGAAAACTTGACGGAGCAATCCTACGAATGCCAATTAGTACAAATTCAATGTAATAATTCGGCAAGTCTTTATTTTGGTTAGAGCCCATCACAAAGATGAGAGGGTATTCTTTGATCTTGTATTATGTGATAATTGTAATTGTAATTTATTCATTCACCATAAGCATAGAATTATGCATGGCTTTGTCAATACATGTTTTACACTTCATTTCAGTAAAAAAAAACATTACGCAAAATCAAAACAATATGCAAGTACAAATACATATAATTTACAACTTTTTGGAATTAACACATTTCAGTTACACATTCGAAATGGTATGCATTAGAAAATCATCTTCACTATAAAATAATTTACATGAAAGTAGTTTTTTCACGGCACACTTGAATTTCAAGGAACTTTTGATATTTATAATATAAGCAGGCAATTTATTGTACATAAGTATTCCCTGATGATCTATCCCTTTAATCGTTTTATTTACTCTGTGCTGACTTACATGGAATGCATTTTGGCTTCTCGTATTATGACTATGAAGGTCACAGTTTTTAATAAACATGTCTTGATTTTTGTTAATAAGAGACACTGTTTCAAGAATGTATTCCATAATTAACTCATCCATCCAATACATTCAAAACTTCTCTTGTAAAATAACTCGAGATACCCTTAATTGGAGTTGAAGCGCGTAAGAATGACGGCAAAAACACCTTTCTTTTAAATTTTCCATTTAATATTCCACGACTGAAATCCACACAAACATGAACCGCAGGTTGGCGCATGATTCATTTTTTCCATTGTTATTTTCTTGGTAGTTTTAAATTTCCTGAAACCCTTGTTTAACAACTCGTTAATTAGAACATAAATGTGTATTCAACAGAAAGAAGAAATGTACAGAGGAAATTTTAAGAAATCTATTAAATTTCCCTACAAGAAAGTATTATATCTCATTTTCGCAACTTTCTTGGAACTGTAATGGGGATATAACTATTTTGGAGAACAAAAAACGGAGGTATATCCATCTTAGAAAACTGAGAGGTGATATTTAGTAAGTGGAAAAACTGACATACTGATTTTATTTTCAGTGAAGTTATTCTGGGTTGCTTAGCAACAATGTACATATCTGTTGCAACGAGAGGAAACCAGTTGTCCTTGCCGGTAAGGCAATAATAATTCCGCTTTCATTACAAACAGACTAAGTAATTGGCAGCGTAACCTCGAAACATTAAACTGTAAAGTACGTTATAATGAAAAAGCAAACTAGGCAACTATCTAAATAATCAAATTAAACCTGTATTTTTTAAGAATCTAATAATGATTTGAAGTAACTATTTAGAAATTGTACTCTCATATTTGCAATCTATTTATCAAATGAAAATGTTTACACCATAACTTGATTTTACAGAATTCAATACGACGATCTAAGTTGCCAAGCAGCTAGAGACTGCTTTTGTGTATTTGCCAGACGAGGGTATGCAAGTAGTAGTATCCTTGGACATCCGTTCTAGTGATTTCGAAGAGCCTCCCTCCAATAATGCCGTTTTCGCAAGAGGACGAGTTGAAGGCGTTTTGCCTCACCTATAGATTACAGTTCTTTATTATCCCTTTTTAGTGTTATCGTTATGCTTCCCCAACACATTCATATAATTTATCCAAGAAATGAGAATAGAAAAAGTGTGCTTATAGTGGCATATGGCACAGTTAGACTCATGAATCATAATAGAAAGAAACCAAAGTCACTATAGAAATATTAAAGACATGTAATTTACAATTCGGGGGAAGATTAAAAATTGCCTAGGCATAAGGTATATAGTATTCGTAGGTGCATGTGTGTATTAGTGGATAATATATGCATTTGCATATATCGTACATGTTATCGTATTTGCAATCGTATATCATCTACATCTATTCAATACCCCGAAAACCGCCGCAAGGGCGTGTGGCGGGGGGTGTTGGGGCACCACCCGTAATTTAGAGAAAAAACCGCATGCAGGAGCCACAAATTTATAGTCCACAAGCCAAACATGGTAAGCATTCATGCAAGAACCCTTTCGCCCCAACCCTTTCATACACATGCAAACCCACAAACTACCAACAAACATACACATGCACAATCTTTGCAATATTTAATTTTGTTCCGACTTGCAACTTAAATGTTTTTAATATTTCTAAATGGACTTCGGTTTCTTACTATTATGATTTCTGATTGTTCTGGGAAAGAAAGAGTATTTGAATCTATCTGTATTGGAATCTATCTCCCTTATTTTATCCTTGTGGTCTGATCTACCTAAGTAGTGTGGGGCCATTATAATTCCTTTAGTGTCATCGGTAAAGCTGTATGATATATATTCATGAAAAAACTTGTACAATAAAGTTGTACGATTTTGTGTTTAGATTTACATGAACTCGAGGATTTAAATGCGGTTTTATTCTTAATTACGGGTTCTGACCTAACACCCCTCCCCCCGCCACATACCCTTGTGGTGGCTTGCGGGGTACTACGTAGATGTAGAATGTAGATGTGGAATGCATTCCTGGGATGGTTAATCAATAGCAATGCATTGTGGCGGAATCCTCCTAATTTGCACAGTTAAATGTTGAAGTTAACCTCAGAGAAACTGTTTCTTACTTCTTCTGAATAAGAGATAACACATATTTACACTCAGTAGGGTACGCAGTAGGCGAGAACAATTGCATTGGGTAGCTGGTTATAACATAAGTATTCATTGCAAAATAAGGTCGAATTAAGTTTTTATTATGCAGCTTTCAAAAAACCGAAATGTATAAAAATTTGTTGCACGAAATTTTCAAAGGGAAACGACCTACGGAAGAGTCATTGTTCCTGTGTGTGAACTAATGATTAACGTGTAGGAACTTTCCGGTGCTATCTGACTTTGTCTTCCGAGAAGTTGTGAACAAAATTCCCAGTCCCGAAGGGAGCCACTTTTCCCACCCTGAGAAGCAAATAATTTTTGACTCGGTTTCCCCGGCGTACGTACATCTATCTGGTGCCTCATCACGAAAAAAAATCTAAAATGCAAAATTGTGCGTGCGAAAAAGAAAAATATAAAATTTTTCGTCAGCGCATTCACTAATTTCTCACAATTACCCCCGAGAATGTTTAATGTCTCCGGAATGGAGGCCATGCAAATTTCCACACGTTCGGAGGTTACTATCAAGCATTTTGGGTGGCTCTTTAATAATGATAATGGCCCCCGGGAAACGTTCGCCGCCGCATGGCCCGGGCCCGCCCTTGCAACCCCGGGCACTCGGGCGATGCGTGAGCGGTGTCTCAAGCCCTTTTTAGGGCTAATTAGAATACACAGGAGACACTTGGTTAAAGCGTCCGTTCCGAGAGTTCAATCGACGGGACGAAAATGACGGGACGATTTGTTGTGTGTGTAGATTTTTTTTTTTACCAACTCTAAAAACTCGCCAAAAAATCATTTTTACGGCCCACACGCATCGGTTAATAGTCAGACGCGTTCATTCTCTCTCAGGTGATACTTATGCATTCAGGAAATGCTGGACTTCAATTAGCTTTCCCTCGGGAGAGAAAGAGAGAGGGTACGTTTTTTATTCGTTATTCCTCGGATGCATAGCTTCCCAGGCACACTAAGGTGTCATTAAATGAATAGGTGCCTCTGAAAGCGATTGGATGGGATAATTGTGCGATAAAACTTAAGCCGTAATGTGGAAGCTGTCCTTATTTACCGCCTATTAGCAATGGAGCGTCGCTAATCTCCCTGCTGCACCGTGAACGATTTTTTTTCTCTGTAAGATAACGCGCTACTTACCAAAATGATGTATCCCTTTTATTGCCGAAGGGGAGGTGTTTCTTTATCGTTTTTCGAAAACATTGCTAGTTGATTATCACGTAATGAACTTTCCGCAGCCAATATATTTTCATAATTAGTCCTTTCTTCTGAGGAATTTAAACATTTTTACTACCGGAGAAAAATCTAATTAACGTGATGTCGTAACGATTTTAAGCATTTTAAGGGGGAATATAATGGGTTAAAAATGCTGGTTGAAATTTTGCGAGATTGCTAATTTAGTTCTGTTATTTTATAATTATGTATAAGGTATTTTGCTAAAAATTTATGCTCACAATCAACGACATTTAATCCAGTCTTACGGCCAAAAACACCAGTTATTCTTTTTGTTGTTTCAGGCTCAACTTTGTGGAAGTTCATGTTCTTTATTTATTTTATTAAGAACACAGTGTATACATCCAATACTTTTATTATCGTAAGATAATAAAAAACAGTGGGTGCATACAGTGTGTTCTTAATAAAATAAATAATGGACACCAGTTATTTTCTAAACAAAACGTAAGTCTAGCAATATTTCTCTCAGAAAGAAAGTAAAAAAAGAATAGGCTCAAATATATTGGCATTTATTCTATTTCTTTGGAGAGGTACAACTTTCTAATTTTAAAATAATTTTTTTAATATATATATTTTTTAATTATTAAATTATTAAATAAATAAATTAAATAATAAAAAATACTTTTAAAATATAATTTAATTATATTTAAAAAAAAGAGAAAAAAACATAAATTTTACAAGTAATAGTAATGAAAAACATTTAAGTGAACACCTAATATAGAACACAATGAAGGGAATTTTTTTAAAAATCTGCTTTTCTGTAAGGTATCAACTATTAAAATTCTTCTGTTGAGTTTTACTTTTATCAGCAAGCACGACTATATGCACTTTTAAGCACTATACCAGATATGCAAGGCTAAAATAACATGATGAAAACACTAATGCTTATCAATCCATGAGTACCCAAACGAGGGTAATAATATCACAGAACCCACTTAATTGGGTGATAAAATCATTTTCTTTGCCCTAGCATTCAATAAATAAGTGAGCCTTCGTCACATTTTGTGGGATGGGTTCATTTTCTCCTTCTCCTATTATTTTAATAGGATGTATACTTGGTCTCATTTCAAGAACTATGCCGGATGCCTGTTTTTTGGGCGATCTTCTCGATATTGGTGTAAGTAGGATGGAAAATTAGAAATCTTATCCTTCCCATAACCTGTTACGGAAGACATCAAGATGAATGTGCGATTTAGAAGCTCTTTTCTATTACAGCGGGCAAAAAATTTCACAAAATGCCAGCAGCAGCCCTTCTTCAGTACCAAGGGAAAGCACAAAGAATTTGCTGATTAGTGCCAGAGCTGCTGAAAAAACTTGTATGGAACAGATATGAAGGATAACTGTAAATAGTTCAGAAATTTCAAAGTTCAGGAGAGGAATTGAACGCTGATTTAGATGTCATTGTGAACAGAGACTATGGAAGTAAGTAAATGGAATTGAAGGTAAGGCACAGAAAGAAATGAATACATCGATCAAGAGAGAGAATATGGATGAAGAAGATGTAGAAGAAATTAGGATCTCGAAGACTACATCTACATAAATACCCTGCGAGCCACCAAAAAGGTGTGTGGCAGGGGGTGTAGCACCATGAGGGAAGGGTAAGGGTTGAGAGGGTTGGGGATTAGGTGAGGAAAGGTGGGGGGAACCTGTAAGAAAAAAATATATACATATTTACATATTCACACACACACACACACACACACACACACACACATATATATATATATATATATATATATATATATATATATATAAACAAACAAACACTAGGTTAATAGATATTAAACACACAGAAACATAAAAGAAGGATACTTACAGCAGATATTTACGTTTCGACGGCACGATGACGACGGCCGTGCCGTTGAAACGTAAATAGCTACTGTAAGTGTCCTTCTTTTATGTTTCTGTGTGTTTAATATTTATTAACCTAGTGTTTGTTTGTTTGTGCGTCGCCGGAGTGCGTCATTTTCAACATTATACATATATATATATATATATGCACACACATATACATATATAAAAATATGATAGGTGCGGATCACTTAGAGCAGAGCAAGCGAAAAAGGACAAAGAAAGTAATGATTTTTCACAGAATTCATAGAACAAATATAGAAAAACCAGCGAAAGGTTTGTTGTTAAAAAAACCCAGGCAGAAATTCTTGAGAAATCTACAGAAATGTGCAATAGGTTTCTGGGGTCTTTCTTAACCAACCTCAGCTCATCGGACACATATAGTATTTCTGATTACAATGTAAAAGAGTCATGTGCTTACTTATTAGACCTCCGCCTGCTCAGCAGAGCACGAATAGCATGTTATTGGAAAGGCGACTTGTACCCAATTAAAGCCAATATTAGAACCAAATTGGGTGTTTTAATGCGCAATTCTTCGATCGGGAAGCCTGTAATATAGTCCACTGCCAAATGAGAGGCGAGTGTGAGCTGGAGGACGTGAAATACGTGAAGGGGGGAAATGAGAATGGGTCGGAAGGAGGTGGGTGGGTGAAATGAGAAGGGGAAAAGAATGTGATTAGGAATCGAACCGATTGATTTATCGGTTTTAATTACCTCGACCGCAAAAGGGGCCACGTAGTTTCTTTTCCAGTCCGGCTTTAAAAAAGAACCCCTCGCATACAAAACACGGTGCGTGATAAAGTCAAACGGTAAATTATAAGAAATAAGCAATTAAGAGGAAAGACTCGTTCATTCAATTTCCTATCCGTCCGGATGCTGGCAACGGTATGCACTCAGCTTCCCGAATGCGCCTACACATTCTCTACTCCGGCTGGAAGAATGACTGAAAGAATCTCTTCGATTCAACTGTCCAGGGATAATGGTGGCCATTGCAAGGCATCATTTGCGTGGAACAAATATTTTTCATTATCTTTGTTTTTTTACAAACGGAATTATGAGTTGTACAGTTTAAGTTCTTTATATTAACCATTTATTTAAATTACTACACATTAAAATATCGCCATATCTGTTGCTATTCTAGAAACATGCGTAATAGTTGGAAAATCCCTTCATTTCATTTATATAAATATTAAATAATGCATTTTTGTAATTAATCACTGATTTCAGTTGATAATTATTAGTCTATAATTATACTTGCGGATATGAATAACATTTTTTTTAAGGTTGATACTGAGTTCAATCAAAGAATCTAGTAGCATTAAAACAACTATATCAGCTAAGAATAATCTTAAAACAAATAGGATGTAACTTAAGAAAAGCTTTTAGACGATTATAAACAAGTATTACTTTTAGCCGTGAGACTTATATGATTACTTACCACGTCAATGAAATCAACGGGAAACCGTTTTCCTTCAACATATTTAACTTTGATTGCAATCAACTACTTTCTGCTCGACGAGTTTAAAATAAAACGGACAAAGCAAAATCGTACTCTTTTTTTTATGAAAAAATTCAAAACTTGAAAGAATTTTTCACAACTACCGTTTCAAGATAATCACTAAACTTCGCTTGTATTTTTTTCCCGCTCCAAAAATATTAACGATGGTAAAATCTTCAGAATTTTCAATATTTCGATACGCCATCAGCGACGTATATCAATTAAAATTTAACGAAATGCTAATTAATTTTTCGTAAGTCAGCGTCTTAAGAATCCACTTGTTTCGAAATTTTCGACAAATCGTTCGCCGATTTAATTGACGAAAAAAGAGCATGAAAAAAAAGGTTTAAAGGAGCATATCCCTTAAATTAACGTGAAACTTGAGATGTGCCTCGCGTGACAAATGAAACTCGGGCGGGGTGCACCAAAGCTTCGTCATTACGGCGCTGGTGGGCAGTCATGAGACGAGGCTAAGAAATCCCCCTCGAGGCGCTCGGGAGAGTTCCTTTGAGGTGGAGGAGAACGTCTTTAAAAACCTTTTGATCACGTAATTCGCCTCCTCCCCTAGCCTCCGCTTCCAATCGAGAGCATGCGGGTGAATTTGCGTGCGTGTGAGCTCGAGTGTTGACGACTGGAAACAGATGCCATCCCTTGAAAACCCGAAAGAGCAGTTTCACTCATGGCGTCCCGCTTCCAGTACCCTCCATACCACAGCGAAAAAAGCATGATGTCCGAAATTAATGACTAGTGGAGTACAGTGTAACACACATACAGGGTCCGTCCGGAAAATAAGTGTACTGATCAGATCAAATTTTTTGACAAAAGGGGAGTCGTCCACTACGAATTTGTGCCTGAACGACAAACTGTAAATGCTGCATTTTACGTCCAAGTGCTCTACAGGCTTCGAGAACGAGTCGCCCGCGTCCGGCCAGCGATCAAAAACATCTTGCGGATGCATCACGGCAATGCGCCGTCTCACACCGCGCTTGTCGTGTCGGACTTCTTGGCCAAGCACGGCGTGGCAACGCTGCCGCACCCGCCTTACAGCCCGGACTTGGCACCACCGGACTCCTTTCTGTTCCCGAAGATAAAGAGGAGTTTGAAAGGAACGCGATACGGGACTTTGGACGCCGTCAAAGAGGCCGTGACGACGTGTCTTCGAAAGGTTCCCGATGATGTCTTCGCGGGAGCGTTCCAGGAATGGGAACGCCGCTGGAACAAGTGTATCGACTCACAAGGGTCCTATTTTGCGGAATATTAGCTTAAGATATGTAAAAGTGTAATAATTTTTTTTCCTGAGCTCAGTACACTTATTTTCCGGACGAACCCTGTAGTGCCAACACCGGGTGAGTGATATTTCACTTGATAAGACGGAAGAAACCAAAGAGAAGGCATGCTGTTACGTTCTTACCGCTCGCTCTCTGTACTCTGCAGCTTGCCAATTCGTCAAGAAATGAGGATATATTACTATCGAAATCCTAGAGAAAATACGTTGGCGACGGACTTCTGTGGCGAAGATATAGCAGAGTACCTCGACGCACCACAAGTTTCAATTTTGAATTATAATAAGTTATGGCTTATAGTATTTTGAAATTAAGACGAGGCAATGTGTAAGACGGCAGATACACTTTAATGTGAAAATTTCATCATCGATTACATACCTATCGATAACGACTTTCAGGGTGATTATTTTGCCTTCTGATGCAATTTAAGCCACTGTAGTGAATTATTGGCAAGATTATATCTTTCCGGAATTCATTTTCCTGGTTGTATGCATCTACATCTACTCAATACCCCGCAAGCCGCCGCAAGGGCGTGTGGCGGGGGGTGTTAGGGCACCACCCGTAAATTAGGGAAAAAAAGCATGCAGAAGCCACAAATTTTTAGCCCACAAACCAAACATGGTAAACATTCATGCACGAACCCTTTCGCCCCAACCCTTTCACACACATGCAAACCCACAGACTACCAACAAACATACACATGCACAATCTTTGAATTCTTAATTTTGTTCCGACGTGTAACTTAATTGTTTTTAATGTTTCTAAATGGACTTCAGATTCTTATTATTATGTATGTTGTGTTGTATAAGGATATCTTAGATCATTTGGTCATGAGGTCGGAAGGAAATTCTATATATTTTGACCCCGATTATAATTTATTTCAGGCAAATAGGAATAGCATTGAATCATCATGACACATTTAGTCGCCACGCTGGAGTAATGATATCGACGAAAAGTTGAGTGTCAGCCGGATAACGAAGGCTTTATTCTCCTTTATCATCATGTTTGTGTATTAAAACGTGGTAGCTTAGTGAATTGTGTGTACGGCTACTGACCGGTGGATCCCAGGTTCAAATGTGGTGCGATACCCTTGTATCTAAAGAACCAATGGCCACTCAAATTTACTTTAAAAGTGAAAGGTTAGGCAGGGAAAGGAATTGCCTTAGCTCCACTGAATGTAAATGTAATCTACACGCCTCATTGCAAAGTTTGGAGGGAGTTCTATCCCAATACATAGTCTAATCATCATGTTGAATATTGTGAGGTGACAAGGAAACGTTATGGAAACAAAATTTCTAGAAAAATTACATTTTCGCGCAAAGAGAAATCGAAGGAAGTGTGAAAATCCTCTATTCCCTCGCTCAGACATAATTAAGATGACGAGTTTGGAGTTGGTCGGTATCTATGGACTATTGCAAGTGGTTTTGAACTCCAGAAGTATTGATTTATCATATGAAAATACACTTTGAGCCCTATTACCTTGTTGCCTTCTCCTAAGAAAATCTACTCCTTTCATTCATTCTTTTCCTCTACGTAATTCTCTTCTAACCTTAAAATTTAAATCTGCTTGATCCCGCTAATTACAAATATCTCTCTTCGGCCTCCTTTGCTTATCCCCAAACAGCTTCGAAAATGTTACCTCTGTTTTCCGAAATGACAAGTCATTTCGGAAAAGAGAGGTAACATTTTGTTTTCAAATATGATTTGTGTTGTTCATACTCGCGGCATTGATATCACCAGTAAGTGGTTGAAATCGTTTCGAGCGAACCATTAGATGTACGCGGGAACACGAACCCGGCACCCTCAGGGTAGAAAACCGAAAGGATCAATTACAGCTCTGGCAAGATCCTCCTCCGGAGGGAGAAAAGGGAATTAGCGGCAAAGTGCGGAAGGAAATGACGAGACGGCAGATGGTGAACGAGGCAATGGGCAATTACGCTTGAAATCCCAGCGGAATGGACTCCCTTGAGATGGCGGAGATTCACCGTAGTGACGAAAAGGCTGCTTCTGAGAGATTACGTTTGTGGTCGAACACTACTGAGCACAGCATATGCCGCGTCGTTTGCGTGTGGAGACTTCGACGATGACTCGATTCATAAACGCACTAACCTGAAAACGTATCATATTTTTGTTACGGTCAGTGCTGAACACCTTGAATCGCCCTCTAGTACCCAAGCTTGGGAGACCAGCGGTTTCAAGACTCCAAAAGACTTTTGTATCAATGAATTCCGCCTCTGGCAGGAAATTTTCTCTAAAATAGATTAAGACATACCATCAATGCAAGCAAGATTTCTAAAATACTGGATTTACGTCACGTGCTATATGGACATGGATTGGGGGTACAGAATCAAAATGCTTGGTGAAGCCCAATTTTTCATTCTTTCGCAACGCAACCATGGTAACATATATAATAACAGCATGCAATACATAATATCATCATTGTGATTTTGTGAGCTATTCGAGTGTTTTTTATACCAGTTTTTTTTACTGATGCCACCATAATGAAGACATTCGAAATGGCTACGCAGAGTACTGTATCTAAGGTATACACTAAGATATTCGGACACTATCCTTCAAAGCAGATCGAATTCAAAGTCCAAGACTCAAACGAAATATATAGAAAAATATAGACGAGATAATTTTATACACGAGAGAATCGTAATTTGCTGTATGACGAAATTAAATTTCACCTAGAGACAGTAGGTATTCCTGAAACTAAGGCAGAAGGATCAGATCGTTGTTAGAAATTTGTTAACGACCCTCCCCTTTAAGAATATAATTACGGGTGATTACGGAAGAATGTCGTGATATATTTCATCATAGCTATCAAATTTTTCAAATAAATAATTGTTAATAATCTGATGTACTGGATAACAAGAGCATGCGAAGCCGAAATCAACAACGGCATAGGAAAAAAATCGCAGGTAACGTCGTTTATCCTAAAATCAGGAGAGTGAAACGCCCAAGGAGATTATTTCACTATTAGACTTCAAGGAAAAGCTTTGACGAAATCTCTCATTAAAAATCACACTTGAACTAATGTACATGGTAGCAAAAAGAAGCTGATTTAATGCCTTCTGACCTCACAATACGTAGTACCTGATAGCATAAGCTGAATAGGAGGTGGAAGACTTGGTGTGCTTGTTAAATATAATCAAACAATATAATGGATAACATTTAAATTGTAGAAATTTATTCTTAGAATCATTTTTCTTCTTCTTCTAGGAATTAAAACCAAAGTCATTTCTCCCGCGAACGATAAACGATCAGATTAACAGTAAACTGCCGCGCTAGGGACAAAATATTTTTCTTTATTTCTCAATATTAAGCAGCCTAGTATGTTGTGATAATTTCATCCAACGTTATTTTATTGCCTTTGTTACCAACAGCTTGTCTCTTTTGCATAATTCTGATGCAGGTCCCTAATCATTTATCTTTGACTCCCTGCTATAACGTAATTAATTTACATATAAAATAGACAGTATTAAATTAAATAACTCGGTACAAGTCTACCATTTGGATGTCCCCTTTGCCTCAACCCATCATGGGGCGCATATATTAGGATGAAAGGGCCCATTGAGGAATTTAATAAAGCCCAAAGGAAATAAAATGGATCTGCAAAAAAAAGCGTTAAGAGAAGAAAGTAGGTATCACAGAGGTTACCTGAATAATTTAAATTTAAATCAATTCAAACTGTAAGAGAACAAGTCAAAATAGCACTTTCTAGAAAGGAAGAGGACACTTGAGTTTATTTTGACGTCGAAGAAATTCTTGGGCCCTTACTTGATACTGCTAGATGGATAAACTGCTGGATAAAATAAGATAAACACACTCCGTCAAGTGCATATTTAGATCCTTTCTTCCTCACACAATTCTCGATTTGCAACAAAAACTGGTTTAAGTACCGTAAACAATGATTGCAGGGACTAACCGAAGTTATCTGACGAACGCATCACATTTACTGGAATATTAATCTTATGACGTATTGCAAGGTGTTACGTTCGGTAAATGCATTCTTAGCAATATGCACGAATTATACTGTATTCCCTAATTACGAGCATATTAGAAGGTGTTGTCCTTTTTGATAATTGAAAATTATTTAAATTTCAAGAAACTGTAACAGTAACTTTAACGGAGTCACCCGCTATGTGTGCATTATAATGCACCAATTTCAGAGAGTTCAAAAATCATTCGCCTTGACCGGGATTCGAACCCGGATCCTTCGATATCCGGCCGAGTGCTTTCAGAGTGTAAGAGGACGTCTCGGTAGCTTAATTGGTTAAAGCACTCGGCCGGATATCGAGGGATCCAGGTTCGAATCCCGGTCAAGGCGAATGATTTTTACTCTCGGAAAATTGTTTAGTTTCAATCAGCAAAGTTGGACGTCATGAGGGAATGAGTGGATGACTTTCTGTGGTCAGGAATGAAAGTTTCCGAGAAAAGCAAGCCAGTTGACTAGCTTTGAGGAATGGGTGGCGAAGAAATCGCGTGCTCATCACCTGTGGCGCGAGGTGTTGAGCTTCTTCACGCAACGGAGGGAGATTGGACAAACAGCCTAAATCAATCCAGAATTAACAATCTGATTATCGGGTGCCGAGGGTCAATATCTTTATTTTAGGGTTCGATTCGAACAATATTTTTGGAGGAAAAAGCTAAGATTACGTTCTATTTTCAGCGGTCACGATCAAATAGTCAAGATCTATATCTGTATTGAAACTAAATCGATGTTTATGATAGAAATTTGTCCACATGGTGGGTCACGCGCTCGTCTGCAGCATTGGTATCAATTATTAATTTAACGGGCCTAAAGTCTTAGGGTCCCGTTGTCAAAGTTACAAGCCGTATTATAAGATGTACATATAAAAATTCATATTAATGTCCACAAGAACTGCAGGAATTGCACGCGACAGTAACTTCAGTGGAGTAACCCGCTGATGTGCCCACGAATGCGAGGAATTCACAGTGTAAATAAAAATCATTCGCCACGACCGGAAATCAGGTCTTAGAGAATGATTTTTACATTGAAATGCTAGCATTTTATTCCAAAATGCCATCTAAAACTATCCAAATGCCATTCCGTGATATGTACATATTTACGTGATATTTACATATTTAACGTAGTTGGGCATCTTCAAGAATTAAGGATGTTTAACGCAGCCTGGAATAAGAAAAACATATACATAGACATATATATGTGTATATGTCGGGTCGCGGTGGTCTAGTGGGTAGAGCGTTGGACTACTGACTAATGTTGATTTTTCGGGTACCAGATCTTCCTGGGAAACCATAACCGGCACAGGGAAAGGAACTGGCCCCCCTACCCTGATGTGTGAATATTCACACGCAGTCGGGCTTGGTACATGGGTGAGCTCTACCATCACCTACTAAACCTACCTTCGGGTTGATTACTGTGCTTATGGTTTTATTTACATATTTACGTGATATTTACACATTTAGGGTCGTCAAGAATTTTATTCCGAGCCAACTTGAAGGACTTGTATATCGGATAGCAGTTTCAAGAAACTGTCTTTCGATAATGGTTGTGCTCAAAGATACTTCAAGAGCTAAATGTATCTGCGTCAACCAAATCTTTCGCGCAAACTTCTTTACACAAAGGCTAATTCTTTATCGATACACATTTACATTGGAATGTAAACAGAAATACGAGGGTAAGGTGAAGCGTTCTCGACCTGAAAATGAAAGACTGCGATTTTCAGTTAAATAATGATTTTATTTTTGAACTAAGACTTTTTTTTTCTCCCTTGACTTCAGCACACTTGATCCAGCGTATGTATCTGCATTGCTAAGTAAAGAAATACGCATTCTTACCCTTAAGTTAATATTCCAAGGGAAAGAAAACAGATTGAAAACGGTGGAGAAATGAGAATGGAGAGGAAGAAAACGGCTCAGTGATGGAAAGGAAGATATAAGTAGGGTGTGGCGAAGGATTACGACTTGGGAATGTTTTGATTGGATGTGGGAAAGTAAAGGTGAGGGAGGGAGAGTGTATCTTTTGTGCTGGAGAAAGGAAAAATGAGGAATTGAGAGAGTGGAATGGGTAAGAGCAAAGGGACGATGAAAGGAATGATAGTCAGGGAATAGGCTGAGTTCACTTATGTTAAGATAGAGAGGCAGCAAAGATTTAGTCTTATGTGGGAGCGGAGAGGGTGAATATTGGTTTGAAGATGTGAAGGAGAGGCTAACTGGGATGGGTGAAGGAAGATTAGCGGGGCTACTGGAGAAAAAAATGAAGAGTTTAAGAGATTATGACCATTCTAAGGATTCCATCCATGGTTATAGGGGTTTTCTACTGCATCATGGTGTGCCACATACATTACTCCACCACAAAATGAGTAAAATGTATTACTTAACAATATAAGTGATAAATAAGAAAAGTGTAGGATTTCAATACATATATTCGCGTGTGTATTATATGCGTGTCGGCGGCGCGTGAAAGTGACACGTCAGGGTAGTCCAAACAGGAGACGTTTTGATAGGTGAGAGCACAGATTATCCTTAAATGATCCCCTAGGGCACATAAAATTAGGGATACCGGTAATAATTCTTTTTGTCACTTGAGGTTTCCTAAAAGGTCTAATAAACAGAATAGCCTTTGACCAGTGTCACCAAATAGATAGGTTTAAAACTACAATTATCATCCAGATTTGAAAACAAGACCCTCTCGATCTGTCGTCGAACGGTCTATCCTATAGGTTAGCCACGATAGCTACGATTATTTGGTTATCATAATTAAAATTAAGTTTAAAATAGCCATGTAAATCGATGAAACAAACTTTAAAACACATCAAAACAAGATCGTTATTTCAATTATTTGTAGCGAAAATGCAAAAATATTTTTCAACCAAGAGAAACCTATCTCTCTAAGGGATTTTAACTTCAAAGTAAACCTCTATAAGTGATTACCTCATGATTTTTTCTTTGTGTAGATGGATAATCTAATAATAAAAAGAAATAAAACCGTAACCCAGAGTTTAAAAACCTATCGAAGGATGGTATGTCGTAGTTAAAATTGCTAAACGAGGATTATTAATGAATTTATTAGCCTGTTTGTGCCTACGCTACATATTTATAAGGCACTCCTGCTAGGTAGCAAACGATCTTGGAAAATTGTGACTCTTTTATTAAAATCTCAGCCTCCGCTAGTTAGTCCAATGAAGTTATCTTCCACGACGGAACGGGAAATTTTGGTTCACAGATTAGAAATCGGTTTTCGATTATCTGTAATAATAAAATTAACCATTGAGGTAACCTTTAGACTGAGCGAACGAACACGCCATGCCTCCAAGTTAACATGTCACTTTTGATATACCTATAAAAGGGAAATATAATCATGTTATTTAACCCTTATTTTATTTATATTCTTAGTATTACTCTTCTAAATCCTCATCTCGCATCAAAAATAAGTTTTTACACTTAGATATAACGTTTTTTTGCGGCTGTTGAAAAATACTTTCATTTTTTTTAAACAACACTTCTTGTTGATTTTGCGTGCTTGATGCTTGGAATCACTCCACGCCACACACCCTAACGAAGACTTGCAGGGAACCATGTGGATGTAGAAACGATACGGTTACGATGCGCCATCCGAGTTTTGCGATATTTAAATCATAGTTTCGCTTCAAAATCGAAATTTTTGTGAAGAAATTTCCGTCCTCGATTAAACTTGAGAATGCCCGGACATCATTAGTAAGAACTGTAGGGGAGAAATATATCCATCAGTAATACCTAGCACTCGGGATTCGGGTGACCAACCACTTGTTCGAACCCGAGACGGGAGGAGAGTGGAGCCGACTGTCTTAAGAAGCATGCATTAGGGCCAGGGGCGAGGGGAAGGGGTAGAGAGACGAGAGTTGACGTGAAAAAGGAGGCGTTAAAGAACGGGAGGAGAAGGCGGCGGAAGGTGGGAAGATGAGAGCCCAGGATGCTTTGAGGCAAAGGAGGGGATGGAGTGGAGCGTATAATTGGGGTGCATCATCATACATTGCACGGTTGAAGAAGAATGCCTCCGGGCACGTAAGTCCACCAGCGCCCGCAGCAAGAGACTTAGGCTGGGTAGAGTGAAAACAGTGGTGAATGAGAATTGCGACATAGCTTTTGTTGGGTCACGATTGGAATATCACTTGCAAACATTTTGTATCAATGGGAGAAGATTTTAATTGAGGAATCGGAAAGCGATTAGAGAAAATCCTCCGGATTAAAAAAAAAAGAAGTGCTACGAGGAAAGTGTAAGCGTGACGGATTTGCCCCTCGAGTCACGACTAGAGAACGCAAGACAAACTTTTAGAAAGGCACGGAATGACCGAGTTTACTTTTGAAAAGAAGGGAACGATCATTTCCCCCCCCCCCCACCCTCTCAATACTGATTACTTTGGCATATCGAGCCACCGGGGTGAAATGAGAGGGATACGCCGTCACTGGTAGGTTTAAGTAACAAAATATTTTTTTTAAATCAAAAAGCCAAATTTAATGATTTAGGCAAACGCATCGTTTTTTGTATCATTTCGGTAAGAATGCATGGGTATATGTGTACGTGTGTTTATTTACAAGAGCGAACGTACTTTCGCATTTATGTATCAGTACAGATTTGTGCATGAATGGCTACTGACCTAACACCTCCCACCACACACACTTGAGGCGGATTTCGGGACATTGCGTAAACGTAAAAACCAAACCCGTCGATCAATTTCCGAAGACATTGGAGAGTGAAACGAAACAATATCCTTTTGAACATTTGAACGCTCCGAAATAGACAACTCCGTAGTATTTTTCACTCAAGTTACAGCGAAGATTTTCACGTCGTAAAACCCAAATGGTGCAGATGCAGCGATATAATGAACTATAATGAATCAAGATGCAGCGATATAATGAACTATTGAAGGGAACATTCGACTTAATTGAATAAATGTAATAACTCCAATGGCCGTAATCAATTTACCTTTCAAAATAAAATGCAAATGAGGTTTGTTGGCTAACGCCACAAGTCAAATGATAGGGTAAAGGGTAAAATAGGAAAGGGATGAGAAAGGTGAAGACGTAAGGGACGAGGAAGGTGAATTTGGAGTCATTTCATTTATTAAATACAGTTAGCCGTAAGAGCTCAATTCATTCAATCATTGGAGCAGTCGATGTCGCTAAATAAATAACAAATCTGTACTTAAACTATTTTAATTCAAAATACCCCAAGCTCCCCTTTAGTTGGTCCATTTGCATCGGTGCTATCTACACGCAGTAAATTAATGTACACACAAATTAATAGACGCACGGGTGTGTGAGTGAGTGCCATTATTTGGCTTTGTAAACAAACACCCGTTTCATTAGCTACTAGATATTAAGATGTGCGCTTAGTGGAAGAGAAAAAAGTAATCTTTCCTGTGTCACCTAAAAGTCGCAAAATATTTGTCCATACTACCTTACAAATAAAAAACATCTCGGTTTATAATGAGTAGAGATTTAGTTCGTACTAAAATACGAGTACCTACCTAGACTCATTTCCGAAACAAAGCTACTTCGAATACAGCCCCTAAAGGCACCGTGGCCTCCAGGAAGGACGTTTTACGTCACCAGACATTTTAGGAACTAGTGATTTGAACTAGCGCGTCAAGAGGAATATAAAATTATTCATTTTAAAGTAGAAGATAGTTGATGAAGAAAAGTTAAGTGGCAAGATATTACAAAAAGACCTCCATCCTGCCACTAAACGAAAATATTCCAAAAAGAAACTCCATGAGGTACAAACACACATCCATATGCTAGGGGAACAGATCTCTGTGCATGAAATCACGTCTTTCTCGTGCTCTGTTTGTATTTTAAGCCTGTTTCAAATAATATGCTAAAGAAAGGCAAAGTATAGAAGCTAGACTAGATACGTTGATGATGAGGATAATATTAAAACTATATTTTACGGGTCATCTACTTCTTTCCCTGCAGGCTGCAAAGAGTGCTTATGGCAGGGGTATGACATGATTCGTGATGGCGGAATTTAGTTTTTCATGAGAATCTCAGTTTAATTCCGTTCATAATAAAGAAAAGATAGTAACAATTTTCCACTAGATAGTAGTCATTTAGAGTATTTATTATGCTGGAATTCCACCACATCACGCCTGAAACCACTCAAATTGTTAATTCCGTTCAGTTGAAATATTTAGCTTACATCTTACTCTCTTCGAGGCAGAAGTTTTATCTATAGAAGAGAACGGATAAGCCATACTCGGAAGTTATATCGACTAATCGTTACAGGGCAACAGCAAATTTTACACAAAGAATGATTAGGAATCGGAATGCTGCGGTAGTTAATGTTTTGGCTTCCCACCCCGAATACCTGGGTTCCATCCCGGGGGTGGTAGGATTTTTTACTGGTATCCCGATCCCTAATTTACACAGAGCAATTTAAGGGAGTACTCTGTGCGTCAGATGAGAGGTTAAACTCTTGGACCCTTTGGCGACTGTCGTTTTGAGTCGGCTAATGCCGAAGCCTGATTTCTCTCAACCCTTCCCTTGATTCCCTGAATATCCTACCCCTATCAAATTACCAACCTATCCAAAATGGCGTATATGATCTCAGCTGTCAGTTGCATTCTCTATTAAATACATTCCAACATCAAGTACAAAATACTCTCGAAGTTTTTAATTGCCAGAGAGTGCACTGCTGCTAGCAGGCCTACGGTAGACACATCCGTGATTTTAATAACTGATTTTAACCAGGGTACTCCCTTCACCTCCAAACTGAAATAGGAAACACACATTAGAAGAACATCTTACAGGTATATAGTAACTTGGTACCATTCCATTTACCGAACCTATCTTCCCCCCATACTCTATACAAAATTATCTCTCGGCCATGAAGAACACCGCTCCACCCTTCCGTACTCAATAGAATGTTCTACATTAATTACATCCATATGTAAACCCGGGAAGTCACCATAAGGTAACGGCGGGAGGTGCAGGGATTAATGCAAACAAATGGGAAATAGTTCAAGCGTTTCAAGGAATTGGACTTTTACGCTGTTTACATTGCACATGAAAAGTTGTATCTAAATCTATGGGTTCTTCCAACAAATTCTCCAGTTCCATTAGGAGCTGGTCCTTAAGTCCACAGGTTTTCAGTTCGATTTCTCTTATTTAGCACTCATGGTTATAGTCAGCTAATATAATTTCTAAAACACCATACTGATCAATGAATAAAATGAACGGTAACTATGGCCGTATGAATATTATGGGAAGAATCAATCACAGCCGTACGTTACTCTTAAAAGTGGGCGAAGGATATGTTAAGGGAAAATAGAGAGGAAAAATGAATAAATAATCAAAATGAAATGATATAGGGGTAAGAAGAAAATTTTTATTTTTACTCTATTTTCAATTTTTATTCTAATTATTTATTCATTTCAAGGAGGCAAGGAGGTTTTCTCAAGGAGAGAGTTGATAACGGGGACGCTGAGAAGGGAGGTTAAGAAAAGACTCGTAAAAACTCTGATATGGAGCGTAGCTCTGTACGGCGCAGAAACGTGGTCACTGAAGCAAGAGGATAGACGTAGATTGGAGGCGTTTGAAATATGGGTGTGGAGAGGAATGGAGAAGGTAAAATGGACCGAAAGGAAAAAAATGAGAAAGTACTGGAGATGGTGGGTGAGGAGAGGGTTTTGTTGGGAGAAACCCTATGGAGGTAGGAAAAATGGATGAAAGGCATATTGAGCGGTAGTGGAATGTTGAAGAAGGTAATAGAGGGGAGAATGTTGGGCAAACGAGGAAAGGGCAGGAAGAGGATAGGGATGTTGGACGGGATGAAGGGAGGAAAGAAGTACACGGAGATGAAGAGGGACCTGATGTAGAGTAGGTTGCTCGAATGTGTTTTGTTTGGAGTTAGAAAATATTTATTTGATAGTTGTCCATCCAAAAACCTACCTTAACCGGTAGATTACCTTAAAAAATTTATTTATCCTCTCCAATTTCCCTCACCATATTCTTTGTCCACTTTAAATAGTATGGCTGGGGTTCATTCTTCCCATAACATACTGATCAACACGAAGTCTAGTTAGATAGGTTAGGGTAACGCCCACCTAATACTAGGAACAAGGTAGAGTGAAAATCCAACATTAGCAAGGGAGCCAGTTCAATTCCCTACGCCACTTGTGGTTTCCCGGGGAGGAACTGGCAACAGAAAAATCACTCCACTTGGCTGAAGTTAATGGTGGTGTACGAAATTACCCGGAATCGAACCGGGCCATTCGGTCGTTAGTCTAACGCTCTACCCACTAGGCTCCCATGACAGCAATAAATTATTCAACTTTAGGTGTGGACCCATTTGCTCTTTTATTTTTCAGTGTTGCTAATTAAGCACTAGCTCATCCTTTCGCTAATAATTAATAGCAAACCCGGATCTACAGATTCGTTTGGAGAAGTTTACATTAGATTGTAATTTTAAAAGATTAACTCCAAAATAAAATTTTCTCCATTTTAAGAAATAAAATTTTCTGAACTCTTTTCTCCTCTCTGTGTTATCAACTCAATCGTCGAAGAAAAATCAAATCATAAAATCCATTCTGCCATAAAATACAATATTTTTTTCTGATCACAGTTAATTTCGACGATTTCCAGAGAAATGTCTAAACCTTGAAGACTAGGTGGTATATAAAAGTTAGCCCAAAACCCTGCATGGAAAAATGCACTGCATTGAACTTTTTTTTTTCAAAATATACTTAAAAAAAACATATCTACCTAAATACTTATTCGTGCAATTGGCGAAAAAAATTACAAAATGTGGATGTGGAAGGCACGTTCTTCTTTGTATAACATGTAAGGGACGGGAATGCGATTGACGTTTTAATGAGGGAGGGGGGAGGGGGAAGGATGCAGACAAAAGCAGAAGACCAGCGCCGATCAAAGCAACCGCCGCCGCCGCCGTCATTCCAAAAGCTAATCCGAGTACATTTATATGACTCGCCACCAACAACCGATTTCAACAACAGGTCTCTCTCTCTCTCTCTCTCTCTCTCTCTCACTCTCCCTCCTTTGATGAACAGGAAGAAGGAACAGGAAAGGCGAAGAGAGAGAGAGAGAGGCAGGGGGTAAGGAAAGAAGGGAAGGAGGGGAGGGATGTGCAGGGAGGGAGAGGGGTTCTGGATGTTCGGCGCGGGAGGTGTTTAGGTTAGGAGTTAGTCCCGAGAGAGTCGCGCCTCTCGAGTCGGCTTGCGGCCCGATTAAAGGGCGGTGAGCATTTTCAATTACAGTCCCTCATTCTCCCCTCCCTCCCTCAGACCCACCCACCCCCCCATCTCCTCCCCGCACCGCCAAACCACTCCCTCTTTCCTCAGGGCCATCCTCCCCTCGAAAAATCGCCTTTCCCCTCTGCCGCCAACACACACGGACTAACACTCACTCACACTCTCTCATTACCCGCCATCATTACTGTGATCAGTGGGAACGCCCTCACCCGGCAGCGAGCGGCCCCTCCCCCCCCAGCCCGTGCAGCAACACCTCTCTATCTCCCTCCCTCCCCCACCGTTCGCCCGGCACGGCGAGAACGCAAGGCAGTCCCCCACACCCTTCTTCACCCCTTTTTTTCCCATCTCTCTCTCTCTCATCCTCATCCCCCGACCAAATCCCCGCCCTTTCGGGAACCACCTCATCGTCCACCCCCCCCCTTTAACCCTTCTCGTCCATCCACGAGAAACAGGCATCTTAGCTCCCGGCGAGATTGTCGGCAACAAAAGAGGGAAATGTATATTGGGGGAGAAGGGAGAGTTGGGATGGGAGATGAGACTGAGAGAGGTTTTTTTTCCCCCCGAGAGGGAAAATAGATGGAAGGAGGAGTGGAGGGGGAGGATACAGAGGAGGCTGTGCGCGGAGGGAGGTGAGAGGGTGAGGAAAAGGGGTTTGGGGGAGTTTTTAAAATGTGACGAGAATTGGAGGGAGACTTAGAGAGAGATCGGGGAGGAGGCAGGGAGACGAACGCGGTGGGAACGGATTGTGTGTGAGTAGCGAGTGCCAGGGCGAAGGCGAAAGGGTACCCACACACGAGTATATGAATCCATGGTGGACGCGGCGGGAGGAGACAAAAGACTACGACCGGGGAACGGCGCGGCGTGCGGTCCGATCGAAGGAAGCCCGCGGGGGGATGGGAAGAGTGTGAGAGAGAGAGAGGACAGCTGTCTTGCGAGAGCGCTAATGATAATTAAGACGAGCTACGGACAAGGCGGACGGTCAATGAAGAAAATATGGAGACGCGGAATGCGAAGGGAAGAAATTCATTCCGGAGCGTTTAAAAGAGAGATCGCTTTGAATGAATCCGTGGTGGGGAATCGTATTCAAATGAAACACTTAACCGCAGCTTACGTACCTCCTCCCCGCGCGGTGTGAAGTCTTCGTCCCCAGTTGAGTGACGCAAACGTGCTTTAAAGCGATCACGATGTGTGGGAAAGAACGTGGGAAGGAGTTTCATGCCGGAGTCAACACAGATTCAATCAAATTTTCGCCGAAGGATTGAGCCTAATTCACTCCCACGATAACTCGAAGAAATTATAATGCATGATTATCCTGGGTACAGCATCTAATCAGTTTCAAGCGGTGCCAAGCGGTGCCATTTTACCACTTTTCGATAGAATTTTTTTGTTTAATTTGGTCTTAAACGGACCATCTGAAATGCATGAAATAATCAAAAATGACATTTTTAGGGAATTAATTAATGGGAAGATGTATTAAATATATAAAAGAGCGTTAAGTACGATTATCACACCGAGATTGCATTAAATTGAAAAGATATACAGATAGATCTATGTGCAAACATTTAATTGAACTGTGACCATTAATTTGGGAACGAATCATATAAAATATGAAAGGCCAATTATCTTACGGTAGTTTAAAGAAAATATGACGGATGTTCGTGAATTTCTGTCACTTCCAGTTTTTCCATTCCTAAGCCCAATATGTCACGCCGATTCTCGCATTTAGAAAAATACGCTTCCATTCTGGACTGATGGTTCTTTTAAGATAATATTTCCCTTTAACGGCATAATCACGCTGAAATTTATTCTGCAACCGTATGATTTGAATTTCACCATGCAATAAGCTTGAAGCTGGTCATACTTCCATATTTTCTTACTTAGGCCTGATTTGATGGGAAAAGGGTCACGAGCGTTTTTAAAAGAATGCCTCGCTAGTTTCACCAAGCTTTCAGCAATGACTGATTTTTATTAGGTCTTACTGTGATTTCCAGAGAGAATATAGATCGTCGTGTAATACCTCTGAGCAAAACTTTCTTTGGTTTAAAATCGACTCGGGAACGCTTTAGAGAGAACGTTTATCAAAAATATTTCACGTGTAATATGGCTGCGTAGATTTTCGCGGCGGTGGCTTGAAGAATTCTGCATATTCGGGTTTTCACCGCGTTGTTGCTTGAAGCCGACAACAGTTTCGCCGAAGTTGCATCCGGCGTCTTCAGGTCGAAGATGAGGGACTCGGATTTTGGCCGTCCTTATATAGGTGGTCCCGTCAAGGTGCTGCTCTCTGATTGGTCTTTTTCCGAAGGACTCTCTTCCACTCGTTGTGGAGATGGTAGCCTTCATCTCTATTGAAATTCGCCGGGTTTTTGGCTATCTCAATAGCTTCTCTAATTAGGCGTGGATAATATCTACTTTCCTTAGTTATGATATTGCTTGTAACTATTGATTGAGAATATTTTTGTATACATGTATGTTAGAATGAGTTTATATTTGTCATAAGCCGTAATGCAAATTAGTATATTTAGTCGCTAGGTGGTAGCAGTATCAAAAAATTACGCCATTAAATGATAAACCCAAACCCAAGTGATAATTCTGAATCACTATTCACATAAGGTTAAATTATGTATACATCTTTAAAGAATTGTATTATGGGAAAATTTCTACCTCACTTGCATCTCTCAGCAATATCTATCTCTACGAAACATGACTATACCCCGTCACGTAAAGTAAGGCTGCACACAATGGGAGACAACATTCTCTCATGGTAACTCGTACGCGCCAATTGCGCCTGACCGGATAATTCAATTCAAGGTTCGACAGATTGAGCGTGCTCAATTTGAATTTTTCCATTGACAGGCCAGGATAACTTAAGGGAGCTGCTTATGAATTTCGATAAAATCCCTTGCTTTTTTCACCTATCTCCCATAGTCTGAATTAAATTAATTGGAAAATCTTTTTCTTTTCAAAAAGTTTCGTGGGTGAAAGGGTGTGGAATCTCAGCGTTAATTCCCGTTACGTACGTAAAATTTCTCTAAAGATCATTTGGTACCCGCTTATCCCAGGTTTGAAGCAAGGTTTTAAATGTCCAATGTGACGTAGCTCAAGGTGACTTGCGAATCATAATTTTGAATCGTCTTGATCCGTTTCTGCGACCTCAAATATTATTTAAAATCCAACCATGGATTCTCGGCTTAATGATCCTGAGATACGCGGCATTTGTCTTACGTGTGGTGGATTCTTCGTTCTATTCGACAAAAACACAGAAACACGAAGTGTTTCTGTGTTTTTGTTTTTGGCCACTAGTGCTAATGTCACATAAATTTTATACATATATACGGTAGATAGTTAACTCCTTCATTTCACTCATCTATTCTGCTGTAATCACCCAAACAATGAAAAACTGTTACCCTATTGAACTGGACACTCGCTAAATTAAATTGACGTGCTGAAATTTTAATTATCTCCAAGTTTATTGATTTAGGGATATTCAAGTAACTGGCATCAGCAGACAGCATAATTAATGAAAAAATACTTCAATTTTATTGCATCGTTAGAGGAAGCATACAAAACAAATGAAGAACTTCTCTGGGGAAGTTTGACGAAAGTAATGAAACTGTGTGGCGCTCCCTAGATTTAGCGTCTTGAGTTATTTCCTCTACCGGGAAATTCGAGTCATGTTCTCCGGGAAAGTCGTCAAAACACGTATTTCATACTACGCAACTATGGTGGAGGTGACTAACACTATTGGAAAGAAAGTTTCTGGGCTCGAATTCAAATGTTTAATACAATGTAAATATACAATATAACATAAATCTGTAAGGGATTGATTGCATTGCGGGGATTGTTGGTAACAGTCTCTGCAATGGATAGAATTGCGAGAGGAAGTTATAAGAGACTAGTGGAAGAAAATAAAAGAAAATGAAAAATGTTTTTATCGGAACGCTTCGAGTGGCGCAGCGTTAAAACGAAGCGATGGGGAAAAATATTTCCTTCGGAGAAATCATCTTACCCTGGGGTGAGGATTTCCATCCACATCTTCGCATGCCATATAAAGGCAGATGCCCATGAAGCTTCTTGCTTCGATCTCTCAGGAATGCACAACCAATGCGGATACTCCTTAAGGACCACCGCCGCTCCTAACTCGTACCGAGGTATTTCGAATAAAAACAATTGACACAGGAAAGGTCTTTGCTTAAAAGTACTGTGGCATATCAACTGAGTATTGTCTCCGTCTTTCATATCAAACCTTTACTTACAAGTACATCTACATCTACATAATACCCCGCAAGCCGCCGCAAGGGCGTGTGGCGGGGGGGTTTAGGTCACCACCCAAAAAAGGAAAAAAGAAATACCGCATTCAAAACCAACACACACATGCAAACCCCTATCCACAGCAGTGCACAAATTCATAGAAACATCCCATCATTCCACGTGCATGCAAGTAGTAGGGACAAGTAGTCCCACCTTGAAAGAATAGAACTTCACAGTATCAAAAGGTTTGAGGCGAATGTCGAACGATTGGTATTCGGAACGTGTTTTTTTTTGAGGGTCATAAAACAACTGAATTACCATATTCCAGCCTAAAATAGGAGTAAATAAAAACTTTAATAGGTAGGGTCTTCCATTATGCCGGCGTTTTGGACTTGTTAATGTATTCATGACTTCATTCACGCTAATGTATACCTTCCCTAATGAATATCTGTCGTGCGACGTCAAAGGCCCTTTTGAATATTTGCTCCCACGACTCATTACATCGCTATTACTTCATCGTGGACCGCGAGCTACTTTTCACCTAACCTCTTTTCGGACGCGGCTGGCTCTTTGGCCGGGTGGCATCGAGGATATGGCATAAAAAGTGGGCTCCCCCATATTTATGACGCGCTAAATCAAGGCCTGATGGAGGCTCGAAGATGGCTCGAGGCAATAACGCATCCATCTAAATTTTGAATCTAGTTTTCGCAGCTTAAAGGCTAAACTTTGATAATTTGTATTTATGCTATTAGTTACCAGAAATTTATTTCAAAATACGCACTCAGATGATATTTTTGTTCATAAAAATTTCCATCAATGAAGCATTCTTTTGGTTATGAACTTCAAGAATACAGATCGCTTCGAGTTACGTCACCGCTCTAGAATATGATTTATGATATCCTTTTTTCACTGTCAATGTATGTTTGTTTGCGTTTACGACACTCCGAGCATCGTGAGCATAGTCCTCGATCGACTGTCTCACACGCATGATGTCTCCAATCACCCGTCTATGGTGGGATGGCAGTTCCATTCCTCAATCCCTCAACAGCTAACTTGCAACATACACTTGGATTTAACAGATGTGATGATCATTGTATCAATTTAAGAGATTCATCTACATCTACACGATACCCCGCAAGGACGTATGGCGGGGGTTGTTAGGTCACCACCCGTAAAATAGAACGAAGCCACCACATGCAAAATCAACACAACCATGCAAACCTACACCCATAGTGGCGTATACATTCATGTAAAAACACTTTTAAACGTACACGTATGCAAATGCCTATACTATCAACTAACAAGCATTTTGCACCTTAGGATGTACTAAAAATGTATCCAAGAATGTGCAAGTTAGAATTTTAAAAGCAATAAGGAGAAATTCCACTACCACATGGCCATGCAACGTACAATGGTTGACCTTTGGGGACAGATTGGTCGGCTGCAGTCCAGCACTCTTTTCCTTTCAATGACATCCCTGATAGACCTCCCGTCTAACTCCCCCCTTCACTTGGTTCATTTATCATGAGTTCTTCCTGTGTCTTTTTCCCACTACGTGTACCCAGTACGTACAACTACATGTGTTTCCCAGTACAAGTACAATCTATTAGGTTGTTACATGTTCCATTATGTCTTAGTGTACCCATTCCATGAGGTTCTTTTTTTTATAACTGTGCTCCTCGTTTTCTTTACCCTCTCTTCAGAGGTGATCGAGATGGTGCGGTGAGTAGCGTACTTGCTTCCCAACAAGAGGGCCCGGGTTCGAATCCCGGAAACGTCAGATATTTTTCAGCGTATTCCGATCCGTACTTGAGGAAGGCTTGGTAGGGAGCACTTTAAGTGAGTACGCCGTCCGTCGGATGGGACGTTAAATTGTGAACCCTTTGGCGCTTCTAGATAAGAGTAGGCTAATACCGAGGACGGGTTTCTCTCCAACCTTCCCTCTTCCCCATCCATGCCTAATGGGTCAAATGATTTCAGTTGTCGGACGCCTCCCCTAAAACCACTACTACTACCTTCTCTTCAATATAAGTTTCATTTCTTATTTTACCTTATGTTTGATCTTCAACATTTGCTTCCAGCATCAAGTGTCGAAGGTTCGCGTTTTTCTCTAGTCAGGGTTCCCAGCAATCCATGAATCCAATCCATAGAGTCATGCTCGAAAAAAATGCTTTCACATAATGCTTCCTTGTTTGCAAATTTGTTGTTTTTTTCCGTTTAGCAGTTGCCTCTTTGGTGTCTCTCGAGAACGCCATCTTAGTTTGAGTTCATCACCAACCGATTGATTTCCATCGAGTTCCTTACATCTGCACCTTACATTGCAAGTCGCCACGAGGGCGATTGGT
The DNA here is from genome assembly GCA_037158775.1 of Hetaerina titia. Lineage (NCBI taxonomy): Eukaryota > Metazoa > Arthropoda > Insecta > Odonata > Calopterygidae > Hetaerina > Hetaerina titia. The sequence continues at coordinate 44,417,755 of CM073772.1, read as the reverse complement.
GGGGGTCGTTAGGTCATCAGCCATTTGAGTAATTGTTACTCTTGAAGAAGGTGAAAGATTCCGCTTGTTGTTCTAATTTATCCTATCTTAAGCCCCTAACTTCAAGCAGCTTCTTCTTTTTGAATTGTAGGATTTTGGATATTTTTATGTCATATCTCCGAAATAGTGGGCCAATCGGTAACACCAGGTCTTCTGAATTCTTTGCGATACTACGCTACCATATGCGAAAAAAAGGTATTTTAACTAATTTCTCATTCACCTTCATGTCTGTAATGTCTACTCCTTGTTCTTTCATGTAAGTCGATGCTGGATAGTGCTGGAGTGATGTCATTTCCTTTGGCTACCTCCTTTGTTTGTTCTCGCAGTTGACTCCCTTTCGTTCTCTCACATTGTAGCGACTTGGTCCTTGTGTATTTGGTTTCCCTCGTTTCTCTTTTCTTCCTTAATTAAAACTTATTTTTCGGTTGAATCTCGAATGGTTCTTACATTCTCCACTGAATATTTGCGTTAGTTATTTGAACACAAGTAACGCCAAAATCTTTCAGTTTTACTCACATCACCCGCTCCTCGTTCCCTTTGGCAGTGTAGCCATTACACTTTTCTTAGAGGCTTCTGACAATTTACACTTTTAGTAACGTTCGTAGATTGTACCAACAAACTGCCTTGCCTCGGATTTACCTACGAGCCCTTAATTTTATTCTCCTCTGATTTAATTCACTCCGGACTCGCTTAGTTTTGGTCCTTCTTCACCGTTCTGTCGACTTTACCCGGGATACAGAGACGGAAATTTTACTCTGGAACTCATCGTAGCTATTAGGGATTACGATTCGGTCAACTGGGAAAACGATTATTCAAATGCGATCTCTCATTAACTCGAATTGATTAAACCGCATTCAATCGCCCAGTCATTAATTGAGTACTCACTTATGAGTAGTTTAGAGTTCTTCGCATTAGACAACAAAGTCTCCCGCATTCTAGATAAATGATTCGTTTAGAGAAATATGCGCGAGTTGATTCAGCACAAACGTTTTCACAAGTTGGGCGCTTTAATGCAGGGAAACACGTTAAATTCATCCTTGGTGGAACTTCTACCAATGCAAATCGCTTGGTGAATTTTCCACAAATCATAGTCAGTTTGCGTCGAAAGGCGTAGGCTGTCAGAGCGAAGTGTATCCGGAATGATTTAAAGCTATGGCATGACTTGTAGCCACTTCTCCCTGCCATTTTCTTGCCCCTGCTCCTACTCTTTCCAAAAGGTTCGACTGTTACCATCCACATTTGCACGAAAGCACCAAGCTACTCGCATGAAACATGGATAATGACGATGTAATGTTCCCATAAGCCGCGACTATGACTTGTGAGGGCAAAAATTCAGATGAATGGTAAAAAAAATTCCCTTCTCGCAGAGATTTTTTTTTGTTTTTCCCTCCGCTCCATGCTTGGCTAAAGCAATGATCGCAGAAAAATAGGCATGCATTGCCAGTTGCACGGGTCCTGGGTACGGAAAGAGATGGATAATTCCTTGAGCTTATCGTTAGATGTGCTATTGACAGGTCGTCCGATAGCCGACTTATCCAAAAAAAACTTCATGGTTTCAACCCGAAGGTTGATTTGATAGGTGAAGGCGGAGCTAAACTCATATCATGACCTACCGAGTGTGAAATTCACACAGCCAGGATGGGGAGACTGCAGTTTCTTTCCCTATGTCGCCTGTGATTTCACAAAAAATCATAATATGAACCCAAAAAATAGCACAGCATTGGTAAAGCTGGGAAAATCTAAAGGCAACACTGATTATGGAACTTCGGTAGGCAACCAAATGTTCTACACGCTATTCTAACGCGCCCCATACCTGTCTCTAATACGAAATTATGTGGACAACATATTATTTCTATTGTGATAAGTGAAAGCACGGAAACATATTGGAAATTTATTTCATAATTTAATGTGTTAAAACACCTTACTTTAGTGCAAAGAACGCATGAGAAAAACGCCAACAAAAGAGAATAAAACGCTAATTCATTTTAATCAATTGTCTAATAAAAGTTTCGCAGCAAACAAAAATCTCAATATTAGTTGCTCTCATACGTAGCAATCAAATGCACGACATTACACCGGACAAACTGCTATTGACGCCATGTGTCGTCATTTTACAATTTTATAGGTTCATTTCGTAAGTATACCTATATCCAACGTTGTAAATATAAATGAAAGGGTTAATATTCCGAAAATAATTTGAAATTCATTCGAACTGAGGTTCCTTATCAAGTAAGAAAACATTTCGCAATTGTAAAGTCCATAGAAGAGAAGAAGTTTTGGTTTAAGCAAGACATGAACGGCAGAACGAAAACGCTAACACATTACCGTCAATCAATAGAATCAATTTGGATTGGTGTAAATTCTCAGGAGTAAGTGATAAACCAAGTATGGTGAAGTTGAAGAAATTTTCAACGATAACGGAGAGAACGTAGTAGAATGAATGGCGGAATCGAATATTTAAATCCTCCTTTTAGAGTCTTCGACGAGAAAATGGATTATAATGCATGAAATTCCTGAATTAATTTCACGCCGACCGCTCGTTCCCACGTTCACGCATATCTTTCTGATTCATGTTTCACGTCACCTCCTTACCTCACCCGTACGAGTATCTTTTTGTCCAGCAGGTTTGGAATATTCTGTGGCGTTTTTTATACTGCCAATTGAGCAGCGAGGTCGGAGAATTAAAATGTAGAGACCCACATTTCATTTTATCAACGTCTCTCCTTGCTTTTCCAGATATCTTTCGGAGTGGATTTTTATGCTAATCGCCGAAAATGACAACCGCCAACAAATCTCAGTACAAATGACAAATATGATCGGAATTTAAACAAAAAGGTAATATTCCCGAGAAAATGGAATGAACCCTACAATATTATATATCCCATACTTTGCTGATTCTCTTATTTTCTCCCCGCAGACGCCTAAAGAAATTCACTTTTAATTTCGCTTCCTGAGAATATCAATGAGTGGAATACTTTGTTCGTAAATAGTTGTGTTTGATGTCATACATCTATGTCTGAGACTAATCTTTGTTTTATTTCAAACAACCTAACATTCGAGATTTTAATGACTCACGAACCTTACATAGTCTTGCAAATCTACGTGGCCAACTTACTCTTCAATCCGAAGGTTCTCGTGCATCCTGGAGTGTTCCGAACACCCTGATTGACAAATATTGTTCTAAAGTACTTAAAAAAGAAGTGCACGACAATTTTACGCAGTACTTGATGCTGCAGAACAGCAATGTGCCTGAAATTAGATTCAAATATTTATCTTTATATTTATCTAAATCTACATAAAATCCCCGTTATACACCAAAAAAGGCGTGTGGCAGGGAGTGCAAGCGCCAAGTGGAAAGAATAAGGGAGAGGAAGTGCTTTTAAGGGGTAAGGGAAAAATCTAGTAAAAAATCTCTGAAACGACAAATATTTCGGGGCATACATATGTACATATCTGCGACAAACTTGGGGTTAACCATAGTAAGAAAGGTAAGCAAGGAAGGGAAAAATGCATTGACCCACGGTCATGCATATTAACGCCGGCTGCGAAGTGTATACTTCAAATATCGCGTCACGAATATCAAATTAACGCGATTACTAGAGCTACCACGGATCACTGGAACCGTGTCACAAGATACCCGATCGCAAACTGTACAACAGAGTAAATCCTCTCTAAAGGAGCGAAAGGAGATCCATGCTGGACTCTCAAAACAGATCCTCAATTTTTTTACTTCCCTCCCTCCCCCCAAGTTTCGTTCCACTTGTAAACGATTATTGCGACTGACACTGTGACCGCGTGGGCACCCGCATAACCCAAAAAGGCCCGAATAAAATGATATGCCCGCCGGCTGACAGGAAAACCGAAATGGGCACCGAGGGTTTTTGTTGTCCCTATTTTCTTTTTTTTAATTTTCAAGGGAGGGGGAGAGGACTAGACGGAGAGGAGAGCGAGACCGCGAGGGTGGGAGGGAGCGGGTGGGGTTGTAGTTGGGGAATGGTTCGGAGGGTCCCGACAGTTGAAATGGAAAAGAGGCCTCGGGCCACCGTCCGGGGAAGGCGCTACCGGGGTTCCCTTTTATCACACGAGCAGACTCGGAAGGATCGAAATAATGGACGCTCTCCTCCGGCGTGGATTGGCCATCTCGGAGTGAGCCTCCCTTTCAATTTGGTCGGGCGACGCAGGGTATTAATTTAATCGCTTGTTGTCGACTGCAAGCGATTAATAGCCCTGCGCGGTCCTGATGTTTTCATCAGATACATACATACCTTATTCCGATGAGTTCCTTCCTATTCGGAGGGGATCTAAGCAAATATAAATTCATACACGAGGGATTCGATTTCGATTCGAATTCGGTCCCCCTACGAAACTTCGCGTGCGACCCGAGTCGTGAAAAAGGGAAAATATAGTACTTTTAAAAAAGAGTATTTTTCTCCCTCTTTCGTTCCCTCGAAAAAGAAACCGATTTTCGGTTCACCTAAGGCGGTAAGCCGCGACTCGACTCAAGCCAAAACGAAAGTTTGGGAACTATGCAAATGGCTGTCGGTTCGATTGGCTGGGAGAAGAAGTAGTCGATAGTTACTCTGGCACAGCCGTAGGGTTTCCACGCGATTAGATTAACAATCGACCTGTTGGCCCGAGTTAACAAGTTCAGTGATTCCATCAGTTGGGAATCGTATGTCGTAGTACCCCTCCTGTCGAGAGAGAGAGTACCCCTCCGTAAAGAGAGTTCTGTCTCGCAATCGAGCTCGAGTTCCTCAAGATTCCCCGAGAGGTAACTGTTGCCTGTGTTGAAATTGGGAATTCTCAGGCATGAAATCAAATGCACACCAAAAATTATACCTTGGGTTAAGACCCAGAGGAAATGGCGAGCGATCGCGTGCCACTTTTATAGCATTCGGTCAAATTTTTATTACAAAATGAGAACTTTCATTCTTGAAACTGGCAATTGGATTTTAGTTTCAAAGTTTAATTTCAAAACAGGGGTCACTCAGCACAGTGAACTTGGTTCAGTAATGGACACATGTTCAGAGCTAAGGTAATATCCATATTAGATTCGGACTTGAAAGTCTTGAATCTTGTGTTATGCATGGAGCACTGTATCAATTGAGTCGAAGAATGTACCTCGTCGTGTAGTTGGATACCTCAGTTTTTCTCAGTAATCACTCATTTTACGTTCCTGATTCAATATACGTTATATTTAATTTTTAAGCAGTTCTTTATTGTCATGAGTTTGACATTTCGTAGTGAAATACCCCCAAGAGATCAATTATATGTTAGAATTTTACTATTTATGAAATGAAATATTATTCTTCATCGAAATGGATGGCAACCATATTTGTAATTCATTGTGCCATTCCAATGGCACTCTTCGATGCCTATCAACTTATTTTGTCTTGAAATTACCACAAATGTGTCTAGATATTCCTTTTCTGGAGTCCCTTTTAACTTCAGCTTCAATGTGCTAACAATTACATACTGTACACCAACTTGAAATCAGAGACACCAAAGCGCAAAACGATGAGCAGTAACATGTGTTAATTTTACTGAAATAATTCATGTGTTCGTAACTGAAATTACCGAGAGTTTTCTTCGAAGGGAAGAGTCTTAAGAACGTCAGCACCATTATAAGGTACTCTTGAATGCAATTTAAGACAAATTGATACCAATTCATAAGGAGAAGACTTTTTTCAAAAATTTATCTTAAGGAATGGAATTTTTTCAGTGACAGGCAAACGAAGGCATCAGGAAGACGCCGTGCACCAGCGTCTCCTCCATCTCCGGAGAAAAAATAAATCTCCGAGACACAACGGTGCTCTCGTTTCTCATAAATTTACAAATTGCCTCCCTCCTCCTCTCTTAAAAGGATAGGGGATGAGATAAAAGAATATCACACTTCTACCCTTATTTGGAATGGAAGAGCCCGTTTAGTAGGGAGGCGAGCATGGCTCGATGCACGTAATTTTTATCGAACAATCTCCTTAATACTTGTGGTCCGACTTCAAAGAGCACGCCTTCAAGGAACATGCATCTGTGACTTCTCCGAGGGAAAGGGGCCCTGGCAGCGGGCAGGACGGACAGGCATAGCAAACAGGAAACGATCAGGGAGGCTGATTTCCACCGTGAAATGGCCTTCTGACAGCGTTGATGCTCTGGGGAACACTCCCGACTGAGACTCAAGGGCGAGGGGGGAACGGCGCGGAGCGGGGTCCTTCTTGGGGAAGGGTGTGAGTATGAGGAGTGAGTGGGAGTGAGGGGAACGACAGAGAGAGAGAGAGAGAGGGAAAGCAGGAGAGGAAAGAAAGAGGAATTCTGATGAGGAAAAAAATGGGAATTTCGCTCTTTCAGGACGGTAACGACACCGCATTTCGACCGGCAAGTTATGACTTTTTTTTTTCTCCGGAAGTCCGGGTCTTGACTTGAGAACGAATGGATCCTCGAGTGGAGTCGGCATCACGTGAAGGAACGCCGCCATGGCGACGGGAAACTATTAGGCATTGTCGGGAGGCCACCGTCCCACGCCGAAAAAATTGTGAACAGATGTAAAGGTCTCCGGGGAGTGTAAATAAGTTCTCATCCGCTCAATAAAGTTAGTCGTGGGACATTCAAACGTTTCCCCCTTACGAGTGTATACTCTTTTTGTCAATATAACCGAAATTTGCATTATTTTGAGCCGACGATTCCGCAAGTGTTTGGGGACGTTGTAATATATAAAAATGAGTTTCATTGAATAGGCGAGATTAGACTATTAGAGTCTTCGTTTCTCCATAAAATATATTAAAGTCCGGATTGATCTCTTTGTGTCTGGAGAGACTATTATCCTAGTTCCTCCAATAATGTAAACTCTTTTTGGTCTTGCATTAGTTGGGTGGGGTCATCGTATTTACAGATAGATATATGATTGTGAGTCCAATATGACCTCACTTATCCGAAAGCCTCTGCACGTAGGAATATCATATGACAGTGTAAATGTGTAGTTGATTGAATGTTTAACAGTGTTGGCATTCATCTTATACATCCTCATTCTCGGATTCTTACAGATTTACCAAACAACTATGCAATCGCTTGTACCGAGGTTTCTCCCGAGAGTTACGGCATCAGATTATGTATTTTTTTTGTGGATCGTCTCTTATCTCTCCGCGAGCAACTAGTATAACTGAAATCGGTTGAACTATAGTTTTGGTTGGTACCTACAGGCGCGATGGCCTACGTTCAACACAACATATATCACAAACTAAAAGGAACGTCCTTTTTGTCGCAAAATCCCTATTTGCATATCATATTTCAGATTTCCATATTAAATTACCAACGTTTTGAAATAATCAGCCCTTTTACCAATTTTCTAGCTATACAAATTCTAACTTGCTAATTACAAACGATTATAAGGTAGTTTTGCATGTGATGGAATTTAAGTTAGTTGCATTGATAAAATTTTTAGTTTCAACTCTTAACCCATTTTCAGATGGTCTGAAGATGATATCAATTTTGAATCCTGGGACGATAAAATAAATACTTCTAATTGGAACCTACAGAGCATTTTTATTCCATCTTTAACAAAGAAATGGTTTCAAAACGTATAACCAGGAACCGTACGTTCCATTATTATATTCCTCAATAAACCAGACCACTACTTACATTTCTGAGCGCACTACACGATCACTTTGATCCACATGGAGTAATGATAAATCATTTGAAAAGGAAAGTGATGACCAACTTGAACTAAGAAGGCTAAAGGAATTGTATTTGCTGGAGGGTATATTATAGGATATGAGAGACAGCACACCTTACAGAGCAGAGGTTATATGGACGAAAATATGCCGTAAATTGTTGAAGAATGCGTTGGGTGAGAGAACCATTAAAAGAAAAATCTATTTACTAAATTAGCCAAAACTATGAATTGATACGCTATGGAAACGATATGGAAAAAGGTTATTGAAGATATCAGTAAAGAGCTGAATATGGCTCATGGAATTGGTACACTAGAAAGAAGGAAGAGCGTAGATGGCAATGAGGTGAGGATATGGAGAAAGACGGGAAAATTAGCCGGATAAAGTGAAGAGTAGAAGTGTAACACAGGGTTGAGGGAGTTGGCGCGACAAAAGGGAGATAGATTCCAATACAGATAGATTAAAACACTCATTCTTTCCCCGAACAATGAGGAATCAGAATAGTAAGAAACCAAGGTCCATTTTGAAATATTAAAAAACATTTAATTTACAAGTCGGAAAAAATTAAAAATCGCATAGATATTAGGTTTAAATGTAGGTGTATGTGTCGGAACAAAATTAAACATTGCAAAGACATCAGGTACATTTGTAGGTGCATGTGTATGTTATTTGATAGTTTTGTGTTTCCATGTGTCTGGGGTGTAATGGTTTTGGCGTGAATGTATACTATGTTTTGTTTGTGGACTGTATAAATTTGTGGCTTTTTTATGCGGTTTTTTCCTTAATTATTGGTGGTGGCCTAACACCCCCCGCCACACGCCCTTGCGGCGGCTTCCGGGGTATTAAGTAGATGTAGATGAATAATAAATTGCAGAACATGTGTAAAAATGAGGTTTTTCGGTGTATCAGAATGTTAAATTTTTTGGCTTCAGGAAAAATATTAATGGCATGATATTATGTGGAGAGGAATGGAACGTCTATTGGACTGTATGAAGGGATATAATGTAGAAATACCTGAAGAGGAAAACAACGGGAATGAAAAAAATGTTTAAATAGAACATTCCTCATTCGTAAGTTCACAATAATATGCCGCAATGCTCTTTCGATAACAGCGAATAATCGGCCTTTGCGCAACGGACTGATATCAAAGTAGGTACAATTATGTCTACAAAAACTTTTCGAATTAATATTAAAATTCTTTAACACATGTGAATTCAAAAGGCTAGTATGCTGGGTAGGGGATACTATCGAGAAGGTCAACCAAATCACTCACAACCCGAATATCAGCAAAACTGTGGCCCACCGAGGAATTTACACTTCGAGATGTGTGTGTGTGTGTGAATGGTCTCTACTTCTACATAATACCCCGCAAGTCGCCGCAAGGGCGTGTGGCGGGGGGTTTTAGGTCACCACCCAAAAAAAGGAAAAAAGAAAAACCGCATTCAAAACCAACACATACATGCAAACCCAAATCCACAGTAGTGCATACATTCATAGAAACATCCTATCATTCTAGACGCATACAAACACACATCTACCTCCCTTTACTCCACAAGCATGCAAGTACATATGCTTAATGAAAACAAATAATTGTAGCCTAGGATGCAGCAAGAAATTTATCCAAGAACGTGCAAGGCAGATTCAAGTAAGTAGCAAGGCGAAATACCACCACCACAAGAACGTGCAACATAAAACGCTCTCCTAACCAAGGTGAGGAATCTGGCCCAACGCTGCAGGTAGGAGGAGGGCTCCCCCACGGAGAGTGACAAGGGATGGAAGGGGAAATTTAGGGTACCAAAAGCAGAGCAAACAATACTGTAAACAGCACTACATTACTTAATGGCATTCCAATACGGTCATGCGGGAAGGGTTTTGACACGACACACAGGAGGTTAGTGAAAGTGCATGCAATTGAGTATAACTAATCGTCGAGTCGAGTGGATTTAAAAAAAGAAATGGGCTCGATTCCAACTAAACGCCTAGTTCTAGTTCCTTCTGAAAATGAGGAGGTGCTAATTTTCATTCGAGCCACGCAAATGGTCCATTAACCGCCCACTGAGAATTTCTAGATCCACCCAAATGACAGACTCGACTAAGGGAAATAACGCGTAGGGCTGAATACAAATCCTGCTGTCGGACAGTCATCCGAAGATTGTGGCTCCCAGCTTTGAGATAGCAAATAATTTTAATTTTTTTTAATAATCCCACACGCCCAAGACGAAAAAGAACGAATCCGCTTCCCTCTATCTTCCCACCGAGTAATATCGCAGGGTGAACTCCCCTCTTAGTATGGCCGCGGAGACGCTGGCATCGCCCGGCTGCTACTAAGACATTGGGGAGTGGTCACTGGAAGAGGTGCGGACAAAACGCGGGAGACTCGGGCGGGCGGTCGGGCGAGGAAGGCGTGGGAAGAATAATGGAAGGCGGAGGAAGAGGAGACAGGACTGAGAATAGGACGCGGGCAATAAAAGGAGGCGGGGAGAGGGGAGGCTGAAAATGGACGAGGGGGGGAGTGGCGGAGAATGGGGGAGGAAGGTGTCGCCCTTCCAGAGGCTTAGGGGTGGGAAGAGAGGATGAGGAACGCCTCTGGAAAGAGTCAGGAGGTTTAGGACGTATCATTCCTCATTATTTGCTCCGCATTTGCATGCTGCGCTAGGGTGTTTGAGAGATGACGCAAAAAGTGTAAATTAATGCAAGAGATGAAATTCAGCGGACATACGCCAGATTTGCAAGAATTGTTACGAGGGGAATACATTGACGAGTTTATTTGATGAGAGTGCCTTCAGATGCAAGGAGAGCAATCGAGACGACAAATTAGATCCTTGATGCTTCTGGCGCTGAAGGAAATATTAATACAATCTATTTTTAAAACATCTATATCTCACCATGCAAGTCATCACCAGAGTATGTGACGGAATTGGGGTTATGCCACCAGTCGATAGTAATTAGAGTTGGGGATTATTGGCACTCCATACAATTTTCTTTTCGGGCAATTCGAAATTTGCCGCACATGGAGTTTTACACTGTTGTTGTCCCTAATTGTGAAAGGGGAAAAGGATTTCTTAAGACGGTCTATTCAACAGTAAATTTCGGCTCATATCAGCAATAATGCCGGCACATTGGATGGCACACGAGAAAACACTTACGGGAAGGTAGATGTGAATATTCTTTCTTCCCTAGCAAAGATTAATTCATTAAACATAGGAAAGATTTTATTCTAGTTTACGGGTGATGACCTAAAACCCCCCGACACACGCCCTTGCGGGGGCTTGTGTAGATATATATGTGGATGTAAACATTTACGACAAAACCAAGGCCGTGACCCCTAGAAATGCTGATAGGCCTTGAATTTATTTACAAAAATTATTTTAAGACGAAGGAAACAGTTTTAGGCTTCAGTTAGTTGTGTCCATCCATAAACCTATCTTAACCGGTTTATTACCCAATAATATATATATGTATATATATATATATACGTATATAAACACACACACACACACACACACACACACACACATATATATATATATATATATATATATATATATATATATATGTGTGTGTGTGTGTGTGTGTATATTTGTGTATGTATATATATACACACACATATATACAAATATTCACGGGGAGAAGAGGGAAGGTTTCTCCCTCAAAAGTACCTGAAGTTGACATAAACAGTGAAAAATCTAGGTGCCATTAATAAAAATATGAATTGCATTCGTAGGGCAATTCTTATTTCCTCCGCCTTTCATAAAGGCTTCATCGGTACGCAACACTATATAATTGAAAAATGTGAGATCATAACATCTCCTCTACAGCGAATGGCTTCTCAGTGTAGGTGACGATGGATTTGGTTCCGTTAACCGGAGGACGGAGACGTATCGTTGGCCTCGCATAGTTTCGCCCCGACCCGGAATGAAACCGTCATGATTCGTTCGGGCCACAATGGAGAGTTTTTGGAACTGGAGAAAAGGTGTGTCGGTTAAGTGAGAGAGGAGAGTGATTATGAGAGGGAGGGTGAGGTCACCCTGCGGCCGGGAAGGGGGCGGGAGTGTTTACGATCATGGAGAGTGGGAGGAAGTTGATGTCGGGGGGCATGGTGGTGTGTGGACGACGAGGCAGAGGGGAGTGCGGGTTCCGGAGCGTAAAAAGAGGTGCGGGGAAAAAGTTTCGGCCTCTTGGGAGGCGTGCTTGGGGACACACATAAACACCGGGACAAAAGAGGGAAGCAGTTGGAGGAAGACGAAGGGGCAGTGAGAATGGGCGGAGGGCAGGTGGGAGGGGGGGGCGGGTGGGGACAGCAGGGAGAGGAAGCTGACGGAGTGGGGCGGGGGGGGGGAGAAGAGGGGATCTCTTTTTCACTCTCCATTGCCAACTCTCGCTCTCTGCACCACGGGGGGGGGGTAGAGAGGGGAAGTTGAGGATTGGGTACACCTCTTGTTTCCCGAAAAAAGAGAATCCCTTTAAACTATCCACCTTCTTTTTTCCCCTCAAACTGCCATCCCTCCCGTCGACCCCTCAACCCTTCATCTTCTTTCGTTGTGCATCACCTCGTCTCTCCGTTGCCCCGTAAAGCGGTTTCAGGTGCGACTACACGAGGTACATCCGTGTGAGGTGGGGGGGCGGATACATCTACATCATCCACGTCATACCCTTCCGAGTCTCCTTGGAGACATGAGGCACGGAGATTCAAACCGGGCCGAACTTCGAATTATCCGTCGCCGCTGTTATAGCCATCGCGTCAGTAAGTCCGTGAGACTTGTGGGAATACGTAACACACCTTGCTGAAGGCAACCGGAAGCTGAGGTCATTCTGATCATTTACGCTAAGGGAAAGCTGTGCCTTTTGTTGCTGGGTTCAATTAGTATGATGCGGAGAAAGCAATAGGAAAATCGGCTTCCAATATCTCCAAAAATACCCCAACAAACAAGGGCCTGTCGCGGGTGGTATTAAGAGACCATCCGTAAAATAGAAATTGTTAGTTTATACATACAATTGGATGCATGTTAACTCAGATGAAACTCTCCAGCATACTGTATACCTGCTTATACGAGCTCGTATACGAGACATCGGGCATTCTACGCTGGACCAATTAATTAAATTCTAGTATCCAAGTTAATTCAATGTTCTCGGACTCTTGGTTTCGATTCTATTGTGATTACGTATTGTGTGAGAGAATAATGAGTACTTTAACCTGCACCTGACGGTCTCTGCCTCTCTTTTTTTTTCCCTGTGATGGAATCGATCAATATTTGTAGAATGGCTTTTGCATGTGGTTTTTTCTTTTCTAAATTTCGGGTGGTGCCTAATACCCCCCGCCATACGCCCTTGCGGTGACTTGCGGGGTATTAAGCATTATTATTATTTAACAACCAGCATTACAAGTAGGCGATAGCCTGGTGGTAATGTTCTTAACTACGAGTCATAAACACTTAAACCATTCATAACACAAGTACATACGGCTTTATCACGTACATTTCTCACTCACACGATACAGATAATTATTTTAAGGAGAGCATACACCTCGTTTTAAATTTATTTAATGAATAAGGTAAGGACTTAAAGATATCCTCAGGTAACTCATTCCATTATTTTATTCCACGATTGAGGAAGGAGTTTTTTATGTTTGTTTTGTGCCCTCTAGATGAAATTGTTATAATAAGAACACAAGTATGACAGGTCTCTTAGGGGATTTATGCTGGGAGCTACTTGAGATACGAAGAGAACAAGCCAGACTTGTCCTTTGTTCCACACTCCTATAGCAACCTCAGAAATGAGAAAATACCAATGTTTGGTGAAATGTTTCGAGAAAATTATTTATTTCTAAACTCCTTGTTAGTGACAAACCGAGATTAATTTCAGGTGATACAGTTGATACAGATGAGATAAGGACCCCTGCAGATTGCGGATTCTGGAGAGATTTAGATCTTAAGCGAGCGAGACTTAGACTTTTAGAAAGATTCAGAACCAGCGAGTTTAACGATGACACAAAAGGAATAATAATTGCCCCACACTACTTAGGTAGATCAGACCACAAAGATAAAATAAGAGGGATAGATTCCAATGCAGATAGATTCAAATACTCATTTTTAACGAGAGCAATCAGAAATCATAATATTAAGAAACCGAAGTCACTATAGAAATATTGAGAACATTTAATTTACAAGTTGGAACAAAATCAAACATTGCAAAGTTGTTAGGTGTATCTGTAGGTGCGTGTGTATGTTAGTTGGTAGTTTGTGTGTTTGCATGTGTGTGGGGTGTAAGGGTTCTTGCATGAATGCATACTATGTTTTGTTGGTGGACTGTATAAATTTGTTGATTTTGCATGCGTTTTTTTCCTTAATTGTGGATAGTGGCCTGACACCCCCCGCCACACGCCCTTGCGGCGGCTTCCGGGGTATTAAGTGGATGCAGATGAAACGGAAGAGAAATATTTTCAGAATTTTTGGAAATTAGTTTACACGACAAAATGGTTACATAGAACAGAATATGCGGTAATATTTTTCTGTTAACTAATTCATGATGACAGGAAAATTTGCAATTCAATTTGCGAAGTCTTCTAATAAACGCAAATTTGGTCCATCTTCGTGAATTAGGTGAGTATACGACAAGGAAAAGGCTGTAAATTTGATGGAAAGGGGTCATTTTAGAATTCCTAAGGTTTCACTAAATGAATTTAAAACTTAACCATCTATATACAAATATACTAAATTTTTTACTATTTTTTCTAGCTGTTTTCATCCTCACTTGCTGAAAACCCCAGTAGTCGTTGCAAGGGAGAGTGGCGGACTGTACTAGGTTAACAGCCATACATGCACTATTACTTCATACAAGCATTTCAATTACATTAGCACATAGTATACATGTCCATTCGTATTATGCAATAATCGGTGCATTCGAAAAAGCCATTCAATATAATATACTATGGTTCGATTTCGTAATTGTGAGCAATTACGAAATCGAACGAATTCGAATTAATTCCAAAAGAGCCCTAAATGAAGCGAAGTATCACAGCCTACTTCTCTTATAGTTTTATGGCATTTTCCTACAACCCGTCCAATGAAACCTAGTTTACCTAGTTGAAACCTAGTTTAGTTTAGTCTAGGGCTGATGCGCAATTTTCTAAGTTGTGTTCGCCACGAAACATTTAGCGTAAGTGAGACAGATGAATTGAACAGTTCTGAGATACTTAATTCGGTTCCCTCTTTATTTAAACTTATTCATTGTTTTATTTTAAAATGACATGGCTTCAAGGCGGTACCTTGACCAAGTCAATTCAGTTTTTTTTCAAGTTTTTCCACATTGACCCTAGTTACCGAGATTCATGACCAGGTAATGGCAAACATATAGCGTGCAGATATAATAGTATTAATTGTCCATTTACGCTTGGATAGTGAGATAGTTAAAAACATAATTTCGATGAACTTACTATGCAGGCAATACAGTAGATTATATGATCAGTTTTACAGGAAATGCTGCCTTTGATAATTTTAACTACCGGTGAAAGAAAAAAACCAACACACCTACAGTCACCAAGTTCACTTCTTTCTACTGTAATTGTAACCTAACACCCCATACCAACCGCCCTTGTGACGACTTGCAGAGTAAAGGATAGATGGAGGTATAATGTCTTTCAAATTGAATATGAATGTGAGAACATTACTCCGTTGATTATGAAGGTTCCATTTACAACAAATAAAAGAAATCTCATTCTCCTCATCAAACGAGAAAAATCAATTTCAGAAGTTCCTCTCAGACATCTTCGCCTAATACTACAGCACCGACGTCACAACGCCATTAAGCATAATCACCCTGCAGCCATGACACCCTTTAGATTTATTGCCATTAAATATTATAACACGGAGTCTAATTTAGCAGGAATAATTACCCAATCATTACCTTTCACGAACCAAAGCACCGAACAAAATATTTTCAAAATCCATATCTGCTCAAATCTTCGTTGATGGGTCTCTTTCCTATTTGGATGTTAACAAAGCTTTTACCATTATGGATTCGGTCGGGTGGGACAACAGTTACACACTGAGGCAAAACGAAGTATCGGATACTCATCATGATAACAAGTCCCGAACTCGGCTCGCAGAAGAATTCTAATCTCCCTCTGAAATCTATTTCCCATGGAGCACACGTGCGAGTTGAGTGCGCCATTCCATTTACTTTACAAACTGGAAAACGAGGGGGGTAAGGAAGGGAGGAAGGGGAGAATTTTTTTTTATTCTCATCTCTTTCCTCCCGTCAGGTGTCGCCGGACCTCCCTCCGATGCCATTCCTCGCTCCTCTCCGTCAACTTCCTCCGACCTCACCGGTCTCCTGCCGGCTACCCTGGACACTTACCTCCCTCTCCTCCACCACGTCTCTCCAAGCCCTTCCAATATCCCCTTCGCCCCAAACCCATTCCACACCAGCACTCCTCCACTCTTAACCCCATCCTCCTCTCGAAACCCTCCTTCCGTCAACTCCGGAACCCCCTCTCCACCCCTCTACCATTCCCCCCTCCTTTGCCCGTACCTCAATCCACCACACCTCAGTCGTTCGACCGAACAAACGGTTCACTTTTCAGGAGGCGATTCCATTCTTGAGGACGCCGAAATGTGTCTAGAATGGAAGGGGAGGAGACTGAATTTTTTTTTTCGTCCTCTCCCCACACACTTTCGGTCTGTCTCATCCCTCCCTTCGACCACAAATCAAAAAGCCAAAGAGATATTCCACTTTTTTAAATGGGACCCAAAGACTGGCCCTAAGTGATAGCGCTTTTTTTTTGTTACGTGTGTTCTCCCGTGTTCTCCGGAGTTCCACCTTGCCCTTCCTCCCCTAAACTCTTCAGCCAACCCCCTCCCCCCTCTATCTCCCTCTCCCTCTCTCCCCCCCCCACACTCCCTCGCAACCCGCTGCTTCGCATTATTATCATCCCCCTGGGAGTACGTTTTTAATATTATTTGACGGATCTTTTCCTGTTTCAAATGATTACACGATCGTTACGAATGGAGCCCCATCGCTTGTTTGCCGTGAGGGGAGTTATTTGTCACGGCGTGACAATGACATCAATTTAGCACGTTTTCCTTTCGGATAATCTATAAAAGTGTTCGTTCATTAAGTTATATTTTCGATTTCGTATCCACCGGAGAAAAATGTGTACACTTCGCCCATCAAAAACCAACACATAATGCAGTAGCTCAAGAAAATGGCATCGGAACATGGCATGTGTGTGTGTATTGTGGAAGAAAGAGTACGCACTAGAATTATTTCCGGAGATTCTCTTATATTCTTAAATAAAGTAGATTCGTTCAATTCTGTTATGATAATTGATAGGACCGAATATTCGTTTTGGGAAGAAGACAGCATTAGGATAGTTAGTATTGGAATTCGGGTGGGTCATTAGAAGTTTCGTCAATGCACAGACAAGAAAAAAACTTTCTAATAAAATCATGTGCTGTCCTGGGGATGTTCAATTCTGCAGAGATCGTCGACTAGTTTTCGACAATTAATCATCAATTGACCCGGCAATATTCGGTAAAAAGCAAAGCTTCTACGATCCTGACTTATAGTTGCCTAGAGTATGCTGCCAGTATATGGGATCCTCAAAATATTTATTTGATTTCGGAATTAGATCGAGTTCAGCGGAGGGGGGCTAGGTTTGTCAAACATTGTTATGACCAACGCAGCAGCGTATCTACTTTGCTAGACAATTTAGGTTGGGATTCTCTTACGCAGCGGCGTTTACAATATAGATTAAACTTATTAAAAACATTTAAAGATGGGCCCTTTGCCGATGAAATCCAGAATATAATACGAACCTCAACGTATTACGGTCGAAGGGATCACAAATGTAAGATTAGAGAGATAGACTGCAATACTGACAGGTTTAAAATGTCATTTTTTCCTAGAACGATTAGAGACCAGAATGCTTGTAGTCGAAATCCCCCAGGAGTCAGTACATTACAATAAGTATTAACGTACAGGTTAGGGACTGCGCGTGGATATATATATATATATATACATATATATATATATTTTTTTTTTCTTACAGGTTCCTCCCCTTCCCCTACCTATTTGAATAAACCCCAACCCCCTCATCCCTTACCTTTTCCTCCCGGTGTTACACCTCCTGCCACAGACCTTTTTTGGTGGCTCGCAGGGTATTTATGTACATGTATATGTATAGTTGCAGCAAACCCCAATATGTTTCCCCAAGGAGGTAGCTATTTGAATAGTTTCTTCAATCTTTTAAGTTGATTCTCAGTTTTTCCTTGAGACTATTTTAAGAGATGGAAGTTTGTAGCGTGGAATTTATAGATGACATGTTTTTTCTCCACCACGGGGCAATTTTTACATAGGGAGGGGGGCACAGGAAACAATTTATTGGGAAATTAATTTATATTTTTAGCTCTTAAGTTTGGTTTCAGTAGCTCAGACGATATCCGCCATTTGAAAGCTTGAGTAAAACTGGAATTTGAAAAATGTGAATGGACGCAGTATAATTAGGATTAACGACGGAAGTTATGTAGCAGATTTTCGAAGCTTACGACCCGCTTACGACGTAGTAAAACATTTTTCTAGTAGCCTGACCATAGCGGTGTGGAAAGGTGACGCCAGGTCCTGTAGCGAGATTTCTTTACTGACCCCTCATTCCCTCCAGTGCGGGCTTCTGAATACATTATTTTTTATGGAGAAAGTTCAGGTGAAATGCCTCGTGACAAATAAATTTCTTAAAAGAGCTTCGTAATATTTAAAAAGGCAGCAGATGGTCGTTACGTATTCAGTTGCGACCAAACCGTCGGATATATGGACGATACCAATTGAGAACAAAAAATGTTCTCTTGGCTGATGTAGCGATAATATCTTAGATGGTTAAGAAAGACAGAATTGAAGATAGTCCGGAGAGTTTCCTAAGTTTCGCTGTGGAGAAACGGATATAACTTTAGAATATTACCATAGCACTGCATAGAATTGCTGGTTTCACTTATTTATCCATCGTAACAGACGCGCATAATCCCTATTGACAGCATCGAATACCAAGTAATAACTCACTTTTTTTACTGATTTTTAATATAATCAAACCACTTTACTTTTCCACATAAACTTTTTAATTTTTACTTTTAGTAAAAATCAAAAATTCTTCTTTACTTTAGTAAAAATTAAAAAGTGTATGTGGAAAAGTAAAGTGGTTTGATTATTAAAAGTCAGTATGAAGATTTTCCACCAAGTTACGCCAGAAACTGTTTTAAGTAATAACTCTGTAAAACTTCGTACATACTTAGTGTATGTGCGTACGATTGAACAATATGAGAGTTACTGCATCAAAATTACAAGCGATAGTGTTCATAAAAATAGGTTAGTTAATATTTCTCTATCTTACTTAATATCTTCGGAAATTTTCTTGTTTGTTGCATTTCTAAAAAAAGAGTACGGCCTCGGAAATTCGTTGACGTGACGTTCTTCAAACGTGTTTATTTGCTAAACCACTCGGCCGGAAATCACGGTATCTAGGTTCCAATCCCTGTCAAGGTGAATTGTTTTTACCCTCTAAAAGGGTTGCAATAGCCGTTAATATGTTCATTAATTTACTATAGAGCATTGTTTATAAGAGAAGCATCCTTAACTTTCAACGTATATGAAAGAACAACCCGCGCGCTCTTCATGACTAAGAAACTGAGCCAATTCGTGAAATAATTGAATGGGATTGAGAATATTATCTTGATATCTTGCATCGCAGCTTGTTACCATCGTCACTGAATCAGCAATTACGAATGTTATTATTATAATTTAAATAATTTTTAAAACTGTGCTTAAAAACTTTGAGAAGCAGTCTCTTTTGCTAGTAGATCGAATTTTTACCCACAATCAGTAAACCAACTGAAGACTGATCTAAATTAGGAACGGTATTCCCGCATCATACTTGATGGATCTTAGAATATGATGTGGACGTCGAAATCCTATTTTTAATAAAGATTAAACACATCACAACTTATTTATCGCATTAAAAATAGATCTTTTGTATCTATCATAGGACATGCGCATTTTTGGACAATCAAGATCAACCAGTAATTAATTTGCAAACATGAAAAAAAAAGATTGTAATGGTACGATCATTAGCAAATTTAAAATTTAGACGCCGGGACATTTTGGATTTCTAAAATATTTTTTAATAAAGGTTATTTCGCTCATTATACGTGCATTAAGTAAAGGTTACTGTTGCCATTGTTTCATGGGCATGATGTGGTTGGTGGAATTTCGCCTCCATAATTTTCAAATTATAGTTTGCACATTATTGGATAAATTTTTACTACATTCTAAGGTGTGTATGCTTTTGTCTGTTGATAGTATATGTATTTGCATGCTTGTATCCTAAAAAGGTTTTTGCATGAATGTATACGCCACTATGGGCGTAGGTTATAATAAATAAGTTGATTTTGCATGTGGTTTTATTCTCTTTTACGAGTGGTGACCTAACAGCCCCCGCCACACGCCCTTGCGGCGGCTTTCGGGGTATTCATCTTCATCTACATCATACCCCGCAAGCCGCCGCAAGGGTGTGTGGTGGGAGATGTTCGGTCACCACCCATAAAAAGGAACAAGGCCACGTGCAAAATCGCCACATACATACAAAACTACACACACAGTGGCGTATATACTCATGCAAAAATCCCGCCATCCCATTCGTACGCATATATATATATATATATATATATATATATATATATATATATATATATATAATTTAAATTCACTAATAGTCATAACAAACACAGAAACCAAAACACACAAAAGAGGGACTCACTGGTTCTCGAATTTTCGGTGGTCCAACCACCTTTCTCAAGAGGAATTAGGAACAGAACTGAGGCAGAGGAGGGCCCGAAAGCAGTGGTAGGAAGGAGAAGGGGAAAATGGGGGAAAAGAGGGGAAAAGAAAGGTTGTTTGTTATGAGTATTAGTGAATTTAAATTATTGTACACGTTCGTGGGTTTTCCAAAAAAGTGACTATATATATATATATATTATCATCTAACAAACAATTGCACCCCAGGATCCAGTATGAAATCCATCCAACAAAGCGCAAGCCAGAATGTGAAAAGTAAGAGGGCGAAATTCCACTACCACAAGAACATAAAACACTCTCCTCCCCTATTATGTAGATGTAGGCGTTACTGTTAAGTGACCAGGGATGAGAGGTACGAGAATAAATGCATTTCGACCACATTAACGGAGTAAGAAGGCACGGGGAAAGAAGGCAATACTGCATGCCTAAGACTATTTATATTGTTCATATGAGTCTCAGAGCTCTTGGATAAAGTGTACTGAAACTTTCAATTCCAATTGTCTATCAGCAATACTTGTGTAATTATTAGAAGAACTAAAACTCATATTTTCCGAATCAGCTCTTCACAAATTCTAAACTGTCCCACGGAAATTGTTTCTCTCCTGCATTACACTCAACATAAATGCTAGAACGAAGACTCATTGACGACAAAATGCACAAAATACCCCCCGGGATCTCAGGGAGTCAAAAAAGAAAAGAATAAGAGAATCCTGAGCTACCTCAGTCCTGAGTCTCCTTTGACGGATTAACAAGAAATTTATCTTACCTTTTCGCCAAAATCCAATGGATTCTCCTCCGCGCTGCTCCCTCCAACCCATTCCCACGATGCGACTCTTTACTCCCTGCTGTCTTCTCATGGACACAAAACGTATTTTTCTTAAGCACGCTGACTCAGCACACCTGCGAAAATAAGGGAATCAGTCTTCAGGGGTTGCTAAAAGCCGAAGCTGAACTTATTAGGTAAATGATATACGAGTCCAGTGCGAGATGTTGTAAAGGTGGCTTTTGCATAAAGCAGATCAAATTTACATAGCCATTCGGTGAAAGACTGTGGTAGTCAAGTTTAATAAATGTCCAAAATTATCATCCATGAGTAGTTTTTATTCTCAATGATGATGTGTTCATATAAATCTCACAAGTTTTCACTTTATGCATTTCTCAATGTTGTCCTCTGCTGTAGACTTATCAAATAGAGAAAACAGAACTACCACGCTCTTGCATACAATGTGAAACAGTAGAACAGGTACATCTGTTCTCTTTCGAAACTTGCTAATTAACTTCTATGTTCATTTACGCATCTCTATCACGTCATAAGTAAGCATACAATAAGAACAGCAATTGTTAGTTTAAATTTCTCCGACGACCGAAGTCATTTCTCAATAAAAATCTAGCTAAAGACAAACAATTTCATGTCAACATTACATCCATACTCGACGTGGAATAAGAACGTAGACCTTCGGGTCGACCGGTGGGCACGTAACCTATTTGTTCCGGCGAGCTATGAACACCTAAGTCAAGAAGGCAAATATCTAATGAAGATTGTGATGTACTTTGAGGTAAACCTAGCGTTGTAGTGTTGGGAATTATGCTGTGAAGAATTATAGAAAACACGCAAGCTAATGCAATCCAAATAATATCTGCAAGGATATTTACAAGTGAGAGTCACTCATATCTCCCAGGGTTTAGTTAAAATGTATTCAAACAAAATAATTAAGAAATTCATTTTTCCGCTTAATGGAAAACTTAGAATATTTCACCCTACCCCCCGGCCATATTTATTTTATCCGGAATGAAATATCAAAAAAAATATAAATAATTACCCGGAAATATCAGGATGTAACCTTACTCAAATCTTGTTATGGAGTAATATTTTCCAATTTCAATAAATTTTAAAGCAAAATGCTTGCTGGGTTTGAAGTTTTACATATAAATCCTAAGGACATTTAATCCGAATTCTTAAACAAATCTGGTTTAACTGGATTTCAGGGCATAGCCATCTTCTTCTATCTTTAGCCTAAGCGTAGTGTTGAGGGCGCTGGAATGGTCCGGGAGAAGGTAAGGTAAAGGAGGGGGGGAAGGTACCGTGATACCGGCAGCGACTGGAGACGGAGGCGTGGAGTCCGTCGGCTTCCCTCTCGCAACAGCCCGCTCTTCGGGTTTTTCCCCAATATATATACCCGGGGGCCTTTTTGATTTGTCGATTGGGGCCCTCTTCAATTGGCCTTCTCAACCGGGGGAATCGGTTAGGGGGAGAAGCCGTGGAAACGGCTCATCGTCACCCACATCGTACCCGGTAAGCCATCTAGGAGGCTTGCGTTTGGGGATATTAGATCATCAGGCTTCAGCAACTAAATGGAAAATTATTAAGTAGGTGAGTGTTTCGCAGCTAGGTTCATCGGCCGTATTTTTAACGTATCAATCGCGAATCTTACGTGAAAAGTTCCCGAATATATTGGTGCTGCAGTTAACAGTTTGCAGTTATTGGTGCTGCAGCCCCGTTCACATATTTGAATGGTGAAATCCGCCGGCAAAATGATTGACCTTAATGATTTATTCTTCATCATTTTTTCGCAAACCCAGCGGTCACCTTTGAACCTTTTCTATCTCTTCAATCAAATCCTTCTCCTGCCTAGTCCTTAATAATTGCCGCGTATTTCGAGTGTGGCCTTGCGACGGCAAAGTTACACCTATCCCGAACATTCCCATTGCATTTTCCTAAAAATGGTCGAATGAATCTGTCTTCAAGGTCGCTCCACAATTCTTCCAAACGTGCGCTCCTCCCTCGTCAGCTCTTTGTGACGGTGACGCTCCATGTACTTTATTTGCTTCTAATGCTATATTTGGACCTCATCAACTTTGTTCGATGCGTCGAGTTTCCCATTTCTTTTTCCTCAAATTTTCAATATCGTGTAAGATTTAATTCTTAGCCTCGTTCCTTGCACCAGTCGCGTATTGTTTTTTGTGCGGGAGAGATTTATTTCAAGAAACTGTAACAGTAACTTTAACGGAGTCACCCGCTATGTGTGCATTATAATGCAACCATTTCAGAGAGTAAAAATCATTCGCCTTGAGCGGGATTCGAACCCGGATCCCTCGATATCCGGCCGAGTGCTTTAACCACTTAAGCTACCGAGACGTCCTCTTACACTCTGAAATTTTGGGGGCTTTAAAGGAACAAGATGTTATGACGAAATACCGTACATACAATGTCACAGGCATTCGTAGTCGTGCGCGACGCGCCACAGTCCACGATGTTAATAAAGCCAATTTCAAACACTTAGGCTGTTCATACCTTAGACAAATTTCAAGAAACTGTAACAGCAACTTTAACGGAGTCACCCGCTATGTGTGCATTATAAAGCCTTCTTCCTTTAAAGCCCCCAATCCTTCCTTAAATCCTTTAAAGCCCCCAAAATTTCAGAATGTAAGAGGACGTCTCGGTAGCTTATATGGTAAAGCACTCGGCCGGATATCGAGGGATCCGGGTTCGAATCTCGGTCAAGGCGAATGAGATTTATTTGATTGACTGATGAATTTCTCTTTCTACCGATCGAAGTATCGTCCAAAAACAGCCGAAAACTATTTTTTACGCTGGATGTTATGCCGTTGATTCATATAAAAAAAACAACAGCAGTCAAAACACATCTTTACGGCCCTCCGGAATTTGCAAATTTCGTCTCTTTGAGCCTTAGCTTCTTAAGAATGTGATATTTGACAACATCAGAATTATTTCTTCTAATTGTAATGAATTAGCGTCCTTAGTAGTACCCATTATCGCTTTTTTTTATTGGAGTAGACCACTATTCAATAAAAACTCATTTTTGCACAGTTTATTTCAATGTAAGAGGGCCATATCAATGTCAATAGACGTTAAATAAATGCGATAACAATAACTAACAAGTGTAACAACCAGCTATGTTACATAAGAGCTATTTTTTATGTTACTAAATTTACTTCACTCACGTTAGGACGGCTGTGGTAGTCAGCAATGGGTAAAATTAATGAGGAACACATGTTGTTCGTTAGCACACACTAATTTTTTTTTCTATTGCAGCCCCATAACCTTCGACATGTATCCATTACTAACGCTACAAGTTTAAAATCACATGAATGGAAATTCTTTTAAATGCAATTCGTGTTTTATAGAGAAAGATTATTACAAAATAATAAAGAAAATACGCGTCAATTATTGAATTCAGAATATGTTTTTGCCTACTTTGAATTTATATGACATCTAAGCCACTCAATATCCTGTTAGCTGCCGCAAGGGCGTGTATTTCAATGCAAAATAAATCCTCGCTGAAACAAGACAGGATAAAAATATAGGATTGGCCTACCTCAAAAAATAATAACCTTAAAGACACGAATTGTAGTGTTGAAGTGTATTTTTCTGTAGCATCCATACTTTATGCAAAATGAAACATGTGGATTCAAAAAGATGCAAAATTGCCTTGTCCCGAAGGTCCATTTCAACCCTTAAAGAGGGCACTAGTGTGCCATGGTAGATTAGGCCAGCAGTCATAAGAATAATTCGTTATTACTGGCATTCCGTGTCATTTTATTTCTGGGAAATTTTTCCTCTTGCATGGCAATCGGGAAGCGGTTTCAAATAAGGTGTGGATCCGGTTTGTAGATAAGAACAATAGAGTAAAAACTGAACGCATGAGATAATTAAGAAATTACATCAATTTGCTAATAAACATGCTAATTCAAACCCACACATAGGTATGTATCCATGCAAAACTTATAATTGACTTATACACAAGAACATACATGTACAAGCCACTAATTTACGCAAGCACATGCACCTACGAATGCACTAAATCTCAAAGCAATGTTAAATCTGGTTCCCTTTTGTAACCTACTTCGATTCTCATTGTCCGAGGAAAGAATATTCATATCTAACTGTACTGGAGTCTATCTCGATTATCTTTTCTTTGTGGACTAACCTGCCCAAATGGTTTGGAGCATGAATAATACCCTTTGTGTCATAGCTAAACTCATGTTTTCTGAGCCTTGCTAAAAGTCTTTAGGTCCCGCTCGTTCTCTTCGCGTCTCAAGCGGCTCCCAGCTTAATTCCTTATAAGGCCCGACACGCTAGTATTCTTATCATAACAATTGTTTACGAACTATAGCAGATTTTTTCTGAAGTTTATCTTATTCTTTTAACAACGATGTCTTCTTCCAAGGATCACAAATATTTGCGGAGTATTCCAAAAGCGAAAGAACACCTCACTTTAAATTTCGCAGAAATTTAACGATTGTTTTAGTAATACCGCTATCCGTCCATCTCACCTCATGCAGCCCTAATATATATATATATATATATATATATATATGTATATTCTCCCTCCGTCTCCCGTATTATATGTTCTAATTTCTAATGCTTGGTCGCGGGTAGCAGCCGAAGGGATGACTCCGGGGGAAGAGCCGGTTCTGCCCGCCCGCTTTCCGACAAACAGCTCTACGCTACGTGAAAGGGGTTCATTTAATGAAAAGGAAGGGTTACTTCCGGCAAAGGGGCAGAGGAGAAAGAGCTCTGTTTGCCCTCCGGATAGTTGTTCCAAAGGGGTCGTGTCCCCGAAGGATCCTAAATGGCTATTTTCCCCCGAATGTCCAAACAGCTTCATTCAATTGGATCTAGAGTTGTAGGGACCCCACAGGAAGTGTCAAAGCGCGGACGTCATTATCAACATACAGTTACCATATATCTGTAGCTACGTACTTACCTGAGAGCCTACACGATGGTGCGTTCAGGGCAAGGAGTTTCCAGACAACTCCATATTTTCGGGTAAAAGAAATCTATCTGAACATGCACATCCTATTCCAATGCAACAATTTCAGAGTATAAAAATCATTCGCCTTGAAAGCGAATGATTTTTATACTCTGAAATTGTTGCAATGAAATGCATCTTACCGGATGACCCCGTTAAAAGTTACTGTTGCGACATCTCCCGCAGTTTCTTGAAATGCACATACTATCCTAGAAGCCGTCAGGAGGGAGTGTTGCAGGAGGTTTAAGGTCACCAACCACCAGAAATTAACGTGATTGGAAGATAAGGATGAAAATACTGTCCATGAAACATTTCATCTGTGTATATTTGTTGGTAACATTGAGTACTTAACATTGAGTACATTAAGGTACAGTGAAGCATTTTTGCAACACTTATCACCATTAATGACTTGGCATACGCTCAAAATGGCCAATTGGAAAAAAACTGCGCAATGATAGCGGTGACATGAGTTTTATTCTCTTCGGAATCAAGATTGAATAAATAACACGCAGTAAACTTTTCTTCGGAGTACAAATCAATTAACTTTTACCGAAAGATCAGGTAGAATATCCTTGAGACTACGTTACCCTAGAATGAACGGACAAGAGTTCTGCTTAAGGTATAGTAGAGCACTTTTGCAATTACTTATTAATATTCATGACCTGGCATTTTTCAACGTAATCAAAATGGCGGATGAGCTGGATTTCATTATTAGGATGAAGAATCAGATACTATTGTCAAAATGAGTACAGATTTGACGCTAGAAATTTTAACATCGAGTTAATACTGTTTTGTCCATCTCTCAAGAAAAAGTATCAATTCAAATTGCATAAAATAGTGAAAAAATAGCGAACAATTCATTTAATTTAT